>JADRCH010007686.1:314376-389760 GCA_019843965.1 Rhynchomys soricoides | reverse complement strand
GGCCTGGTGTGCGGGAGCCAATGGAGAAGCTCCGCGTCCCAGGCAAGTGCTGTGACCTATATAAGGGACAGGTGTTCTATTGTTCAGGGTCTCCACTCGTGGCAAGCTTATGCTCTCCCTCTCAAGATGCATTAAAGCTTTACTACAAAAGGATCCTATGTGTGCCGCGTCGTTCTTGCTGGCGAGACCGTAGCACAGGACAAATCCTTTTTCTTAGCAACAGCCTGGGTTATTTGGAAATTTGCATGTGACCCAATTGGCCAACAACTTCCATGTGGCCTCCTTGAAACTCAACTGAATGCAACCTAGTCTACCACTGGAAGCCTCACTTGGTGACAAGATATGACCTGTTGAGACTCATTATTTCCTATTACTTGGAGTCTTCATTTGGATTACCTGCATACATTCCAAGAAGTTTCCATTGTACTAGGTTTCCACACCACTCTCTATATACATCTCAATTCCAGCCATCTCTGCCCACACTCTCTCCTTCCACCCATCTTTCCATTACCTAATGTCCTCCCTGCTCCTCCTGTCCCCATACCCCAGTCTGCCAGTAAGATCTATTCTATCCCTCCCAGGGAGATCCATGTGTTCCCCCTAGACTCCTCCTCTTTACTTGACATCTCTGAGTCTGTGGATTGTAGCTTGGTTATCATTTACTTAATGGCTAATATCCACTTATAAGCAAATATATAGCATATTTATCTTTCCAGCTCTAGGTTACCTAACTCAGTATGGTTATTTCTAGTTCCACCCATTTGCATACAAATTTTATTATGTCATTTTGTTTCAATAGTGGGGTAGTACTCCATTAAGTAAATGTACCACATTTTCTTTATCCATTCTTCTTTTGAGAAACATCTAGGCTATTTTTAGTTTCTGGCTATTATGAGTAAAACTGCTAAAAATATAGTTAAGCAAGTGTCCTTGTGGTAAGTTGGAGTGTCCTTTGGGTATGTGCCTAAGAGTGGTATAGTTGGATCTTCAGGTAAACTAATTCCCAACTTGCTGAGAAACCCTGTATTGATTTCCATGGTGGCTATACACCTTTGCACTCCCACCAGCAATGGAAGAGTGTGGCCCCTTGTTCTACATCCTGGCCATCATGAGCTGTCACATGTGCATTTTAGCTTAATCATTCTACAGGTGTAAGATAGAATCTCAAAGTCATTTTAATTTGCAGTTCCCTAATGGCTAAAGATGTTGAACATTTCTTTCAGTATTTCACAGATATTTGCATTTCCCCTACTGAAAATTCTCTAGAGTTGTACACTATTTTCAATTGGATTTTTTTATATCTAGTTTCTTTTTATATTTTGAATATTAGTCCTCTGTCAGATGTAAAGTCAATGAAAATATTTTCCCATTTTGTAGGCTGTTGTTTTGTCCTTTTGACCATGTCCTTTGCTGTGCAGAAGCTTGTCAGTTTCATGAGATCCCATTTATTAATTGTTGAGCTTAGTACCTGAGCTGTTGGTGTTCTGTTCAGAAAGTTATTTCCTGTGCCAATTAGTTCAAGGCTATTTCTTACTTCCTCTTCTATTAGGTTCAGTGTATCTGGTTTTATGTTAAGGACTTTGATCCACTTGAAATTGGGTTTTGTGCAAGGTGATCAGTATAAATCTATTTGCATTCTTTCCCACATGCAGAGATCAAACTTGATCAGTACCATTTGCTGTAGATGTTACCTTTCTTTTCCGGTTGTTATGCTGGTTTTTTTTTTTTTTTTTAATTTTTTTTTTTTTTAAAAATCAGGTGTCCATACATGTGTGGATTTATGTCTGGCTCTTTAATTCAGTTCCATTGATCAATCTGTTTGTTTTTATGTCAACACCATGTGTTTGTTCTTATTGTAACTCTGTAGTACAACTTGAAATCAGGAATGGTAAGACATCCAGAAGTCCTATTATTGTTCATGATTGTTTTACCTATACTGGCCTTTTGTTTTTCCATATGAAGTTCAGTATTATCCTTTCAAGGATTGTACAGAATTGTGTTTGAATTTTGATGGGGATTGCATTGAATCTGTAGATTGCTTTTGGTAAGATGGCCATTTTTACTGTGTTATTCTTACTGGTCCATGAGCATGGGAGATCTTTCCATATTCTGACATCTTCTTCAATTTCTTTCTTCAAAGACTTGATGTTTTTATCACACAGGTCTTTCACTTGCTTGGTTAGATTTATACCAAGATACTTTATATTACTTGAGGCTACTGTGAAGGGTATTGTCTCCCTGCTTTCTTGCTTAGTCCATTTGTTATTCATATAAAAGGAAAGCTACTGATTTTTGTGAGCTAATTTAGTATTCATCTACTTTACTGGAAGTGTTTATCAGCTATAGGTGTGCCTTGGAGGGATTTTTAGGGTCACTTATGTATATAATTATATCATCTATAAATAAAGATACTTTGACTTTTTCCTTTCCAATTTGTATCCCTTCAGTTCAGATATCTTGAGCTCCTTCAATTGTCTTACTACTCTAGGTAAAACATCAAGTAGCTATATTGATTAGATGGGGAGAGACTGGACAACACTGTATTGTTCCTGAATTTAGTAGAATTGCTTTGAGTTTCTTTTCATTTAAATTTGATGTTGTCTAGAGGCTTGCTGTAAATTGCCTTTGCTGTGTTTAGGTATGTCCTTTGTATTCTTGACTTCTCCAGGACTTTTATCATTATAGAGTGTTGAATTTTGTCAAAGGCCCTTTCTATGTCTAAAGAGATTATCAGATGGTTTTGGTTTTTCAGTTTGTTACTATGGTAGATTACATTTATTGGTTTTCATATATTAAACTACCCCTGCATCTCTGGGATGAATCTACTTGATCATGGTGGATGATCTTTTTTATGTGTTCTTGGATTCAGTTTACAAATATTTTATTTTATTAAGTATTTTTGCAGTTATGTTCTGAAAGGAAGTTGGCGTGTAATTTTCTTTCTTTGTTGAGTATGTGGTTTGGGTATAAGAGTAAATGTGAGCCGGACAGTGGTGGTACATGCCTTTAATCCCAGCACTTGGGAGGCAGAGGCAGGTGGATTTCTGAGTTTGAGGCCAGCCTGGTCTACAAAGTGAGTTCCAGGACAGCCAGGGCTACACAGAGAAACCCTGTCTCAAAAAAACAAAAACAAAAACAAAAACAAAAAAACAAAAAACAAAAAACAAAGCAAAAAAAAAAAGAGTAAATGTGGACTCATAATATGAATTGGGCAGTGTTCCTTCTGTTTCTATTTTGTGAAGTAATTTTAGGAGTATTGGCATTACCTCTTCTTTAAAAATTTTGTAGAATCCTCCATGAAAACCATATGGCTTTGTGCATTTTAGGGAGATTTTAATAGCTGTTTTTATTTCACTAGGGGTTATAGGTCTATTCAAATTGTTTATCTGATCTTGATTTAATTTTGGTAAGTAGTACTTCTAGAGAAAACTATGCATTTTTAATATTTTCCAATTTGGTACATGTTTTTAAAATATGTCCTTATGATTTTCTGGATTTCCTCAGTGTCTGTTGTTATGTCCCCATTTTCATTTTAAATTGTGTAATTTGGATATTCTTTCTCTGCCCTTTAGTTAATTTGTATAAGGGTTTGTCAATTTAATTGATTTTCCCAAAGAACCAACTGCTTCATTGGCACTTTGTAGTGCTTGCTTGCTTGTTTGCTTGTTTTATTTTATTGATTTCAGGCTTGAGTTTCATAATTTCTCCCTGTCTACTCCTTTTGGGTGTGATTTATTCTTTTTGTTCTAGAGCTTTCAGGTGTGCTATTTAGTTGCTAGTATGAGATTGTTCTGATTCTTTTATTATTAATCATTTTAATTTCAAATGATATCCCCTTCCCCAGTTACCCCTACACAACCCCCTCTACTTTTTTTATGTAGCTAGTTAGTGCTGTGAACTTGCCTCTTAGAGCAACCTTCATTGTGCTCCATAAGTTTGAGTATATTGTATATTCATTTTCATTCAATTCTACAAAATCTTTAGTTTTTGTCTTGACACATTTTTATTTAGTATAGACTTGTTGAGTCTCCATGATTTTGTGAGCTTTCTGTTCTTTCTGTTGTTGTTGATACCCAGCTTTAATCTGTGGTGCTCAGATAGGGTGTAGGGAGTTATTTCAATATTCTTGTATTTATTGAGACTTGCTTTGAGTTCAAATATGTGGTAAATTTTTTAGAAAGTTCCGCGAGATGCAGAGAAGAAGACATTTTTTATATGTGGGTGAAATGTTCTGTAAATATTTGTTAGGTCCATTTGGTTTATATATAAAATATCTGTTAGCTCCAGCATTTCATTCTTTGCCTTGAATTATGTTTACTTGTTTGAATGTTGCTCTCTCCCATCAAATCAAGAATTGGAAGACATTTACTATAAAGAGCCAGATAATCAATACTTTAGGTATTAGAGGACATACCACCTTTGTAGTGACTACTCATCTCTACCACTGTAGAATGAAAGCTGCCTTAGATAAAATCAAAATAAATGAATGTGCCTGTGCCTCATAAACTAGTACTTGCAAAATCAAGATGTGACCTGGACCCCTTAGTTTACTGATCACTGCATGAGGCTAATATGGCTACTTGGGGTAACAAACCTCTTCTTTTTAACTCCCCCCCATCCCATCCCTAGTGTCTATTACAGTGCCTGACCTAATTAGCAAACAGCATAAAATTTCCTCTCTGGAACTCTTGTCTAGTCAGTTTCTTACAACTTACCCTGGAGCACAAGTAGCCAAAGTGAAGGAGAGAGAGGCAAAATTCACTAGTTCTACATTTTATGCAAATACTAGTATTTACCTAAAATTAACAATAGAACAGACAAGCAACTACTCCTTACCAGTGAACCTCTTCCCACGACAGAATAAATTTTCCAGTTGTGCATGAATTCCCATCTACCATGCTATGGGCTACTGAGTGTCTTGAGAAGGTTAATGAGGTACAAATGAGTGGATAAAGGTTAGTGTGTGTAAGAGGCAGCTGTCAAATTTGCAAAACCAGATTGCAGGTTAAGCATATGGATTGGCAGTACCTAGGAAGGCTTAAAAAACTCATCATTACAAGAGAGAGAGAGAGAGAGAGAGAGAGAGAGAGAGAGAGAGAGAGAGACTCAAGACAAGAGGGACAGAAAACTGGGCTTTCTCACCTGTCATAGTCAGGGTTTCTATTCCTACACAAACATAATGACCAAGAAGCAAGTTGGGGAGGAAAGGGTTTTATTCAGCTTACATTTCCATGTTGATGTTCACCACGAAAGGAAGTCAGGACTGGAACTCAAGCAAAGCAGGAAGCAGGAGCTGATGCAGAGTCCATGGAGGGATGTTCCTTACTGGCTTGCTTCTTTTCCTGGCTTGCTCAGCTCGATTTTTTATAGAGCCCAAGACTACCAGCCCACAGATGGTACCACTCACAAGGGGCTCTCTCCCCTTGAGCACTAATTGAGAAAATGCCTTACAGCTGGATCTCATGGAGGCATTTTCTCAACTGAAACTCCTTTCTCTGTGATAACTCCAGCTTGTGTCAAGTTGACAGAAAAACAGCCAGTACAATTGACCCCTTGTCAACTTGACACACCAATACATCACTATTAAGCCTCAACCCTTAATTACTTTTTCTTTATTTTTTTTCCGAGACAGGGTTTATCTGTATAGCCCTGGCTGTCCTGGAACTCACTCGGTAGACCAGGCTGGCCTCGAACTCAGAAATCCACCTGCCTCTGCCTCCCAAGAGCTGGGATTAAAGGCATGCACCACCACTGCCTGGCCCTTACTTTCTTTTTCATCCCCAAGATCTAAATAACTTTAAAAGTCTTTTTACAATTAAAAGTCTCTTAACTGTGGGCTCCACTAAAATACCTTCTTCCTTCAGGAGGGAAAAAATAACAGGGCACAGTCACAATTAAAAGCACAATCAAACTCCAACTGTCCAATGTCTGGGATCCACTCACAATCTTCTGGATTTCTACAAGGGCTTGAGTCACTTCTCCAGCTCTGCCCTTTGTAGTACACACCTTGTCTTCTAGGCTCCAGATGCCTGTACTCCACTGCTGCTGCTGTACTTGGTTGTCATCTCATGGTGCTGGCATCTCCAAAACACTGCTGTCTTCCACTGCAACTGGGCTTTACCAACAGCCTCTCATAGGCTCTCTTCATGGTGCCAAGCCTCAACTCCTTTGCATGACCCCTTCAGTCCTGGGCCATCAACTGCAATTGAGGCTGCACCTTCCCCAATGGCCTTCTGCAGCCTCTCACAGTGTCCAAGCCTCATCTGCTCTTCACAACCCCTTCATGCCTTCAAAACCAGTACCACCTGGGTGACTCTTACACATTACCAAGTCCTGCTGCAGCACAAGGCACAACCTTGGTCATCTCTGTAACATAGCCTCCTAGCTCTCAGCAAAACCTCTCAGAAGACTCCATCCCAATGATGCTGGTCTCCTCTCAATCACTGCCAATTTCCCAGCTCCAGCCAACCAGCATCAATAGTCCCAGCAATGCAAACTCCTCGCTTTAGTAGTTTTGGCATCCTGTCAATCACAGCTGACTCTTCAGCCCCAGCCAACCAAAACCATAGAATCCTCACAATCAAAATAGCAATGTTCCTGATAAGAGTCTTTAATCTTCCCTCTGAAACTTCACAAGCCAAGCTTCCATCTTCTGCACTGTTCTCAACATTATCTTCCAAACTCCTACACAACATCCCACAGATCTCTTAACATCGAATGGATCTTCTAGGCCAAAGTTCCAAAGTCCTTCCACAGTCCTCCCCAAAACATGGTCAGATTGTCACAGGAATACCCCCCTATTCTGGTACCAATGTCTGTATTAGTCAGGGTTCTCTAGAGTCACAGAACTTATAGGTAATCTATATATAGTAAGGGAATTTGTTGATGACTTATAGTCTGTAGTCCAACTCCCCAACAATGGTCAGCAGCAGCTGTGAATGAAAACCCAAGGATCTAGCAGTCGCTTAGTCCCACAAGGCTCGAAGGTGAAGAAGACTGAATCTTCCCTCTTCCAATGTCCTTATGTAGATCTCCAGCAGCAGTCGAGGCCCAGATTAGAGGCATGCATACCACCACACCTGAAACTTGTGTCTTCCAGACGCAAGATCTAGATCACAGGTGAGCCTTCTAATTCTGGATTGTATTTCACTCCAGATATAGTCAAGTTGACAATCAGGAATAGCCACTACATCACCCATAACCACAGACAGGTCAACATTCTGAGAGCTCTTTAATATACATCACCATTAGTGTTGAGAACAAATACTCTGGATGAAACTCATGGAAAAACAAAATAAACTCCCTTAATAATAGTCCTCGAGTATTGCTTATTTGGAATAGAACTACTTCCATACTGTCCTACTCTACTCAGCTCAACACACAGCTTGTGTGTGTTCCTTCACATTTCTTTTACATGCTCTGCAACTTGTATCTCAGGTGATGACAAGGAAGACCCTGTATATAAACTACTGGTTTGGAATCTGTAGCCAGAGCAGTAAGAATAAGAATATAAATGAAAGGCACGAGTGGGGAATAGAAAAGAGCTGATGTTTGGTGACCAGAGTATCATCGATATGTGCAATGCCACCTGATTTACAAAATCATGTGGATCTTGAGATGGAGAGGTGGTTCCGTTAGCAAAGTGCTTCATATGCAAGAATGAGGGACTGAGTTAGGATTCCCCACACCCACACAAAAGCTTGGTGCTGGGATGCATGTACTTACTCTAGCACATGTCAAGATGATGGAGCAAGTGGATCTCTGAAACTCACTGACTTTGTCCATAGAAAAATCCTGACTCAAAAACTAATGTGGAGCAACATTGAGATGATTCTTCGGGCAATGGCATTTGTTGCCAAAGCTGATGACCTAAGTACAGGACCTACATGGGAAAAGGAGAGAACTCACTTTCAGAAATTGTCCTGTGAGTCACACACACACATCAGTAAATGAAACAAAAATTTTAAATAAAGTGGACAGTAACTAAGAAAGACACCTACTGTCAAAGACAATTGTACACACAATCACACACATACATATATGTACACACATGAATATGTACACAGATGCATAACAAACACACATAATACACACAAAGTAATGTGTCTCTACCACTTACATATAGAAAGTTATTAGAATGGAAATTACATCCAAGACTATGTCTAGCTAAAAAGAGAGAAAGAAAAGATTAGCAGGCTTTATTATTAACAGTTTATTACCTGCCCAAGTTCCCTACCTTGAGATATAGCTCCCTCATCTCCCATCACTTCGTGGGCAAGGAACTGTTTTCTGCTAAGTTTGTAGTAGGGAAACTACTTCAGGAGCATTTCCCAGGAAACCTTTAGTCAAGGAAATGGAAGTCAAAATACAAAACCCCTTGTAGAGTGGTGAGTTCCATCTGAGAACATAAGGTGTTGCACAGATATTGTCATGGCAGCTTTTAGACCTTGGTAGCTATGGGAAGATATGTGAGGCTGAGCAGCCCCACAATTATCCATTAGGCTTGTCAGGACCCTAAAAGCACTGCCCTAAGGAGAGTCAACACCAGTCAGCAAAGGATAGACTGTGAGGTGCTCATGAATACGGTACCACAGGAGGAATGACAGAAAGACCCTTCCAGAATAGGATCTTTCCATGGTCCGTAGCCCTTGGAGATCTAGAATGCATATTACTGGATTTTGTACATCTTAAGTCCAACTCAGTGATCTCAGGAAGGGACATGGATCTGGAATAGTCTCAGGTCTACTGAAAGCACAGTGGTGAGGGATGTTAGGGAATAAAAGGAAAAATAACCACATAGACAGGAACAGAGAAGGTACCACAAACTTCTAAGTTATTCCCCCAAACCTCACTCCTAATTATCCCTGTCCCTTCTGTTACTTAGGAGACACAGCCAGAATCACCGAAGTTAAGAAAACCCACTGAAGAGATGGCTCAAGGGTTAAAAGCACTGACTGCCCTTCTGAAGGTCCCAAGTTCAATTCCCAGCAACCAAACACAAGGTGGCTTACAACCATCTGTAATGGGATCCAATGGCCTCATCTGGTGTGTCTGAGACAGCTACAGTGTACTCACATACATAAAAAGAAAACCCTCATTTTTTCCAGGAAGATGTTGAGAAGTAGAAGACCTTGGCCTAGCAGTGATGGCCCTAGTACTGCAGAAAGTAGAGACATGGGAGTTAAAGTCAAGGTTAGTGTTCTGTGGAAGGAACCACCACTATCAGCAGAGAGGGCCATACATTTCCAGTGCCCTTTTTTTTTTGTCCTGCTTAGCAGCACAGCTCAGGATCCCCTCATGTCTATCTGGGGTTCTAAGAAAGAGAATGACTCTATTAAATAAAGTAGCTTTTATTTCACTGAAAGAAAAAACACAAGTCTTAAATCAAGTTCTGAGATGAGTGACATTCTCAAAGAAGGGGAAACAGGGACACCAAGTCCCAGATATGAATAGCCAGATGTAAAGTTCCCGGAATTGTCTATCTACAGAAGCAGAGAAGACTTATACTGGTGGCCAGTTCAGAAGAGAGACATTCTACACTTGAATTACTATGTGGGGGCCAGTCACAGAATCCTACTACTGGCAGCATATAGCCCCACACAGTTTCGGCAGGTTGGTTCACTTCAATTTCTGCCTTAGAAGTTATAGAAGGTGAAGTTTATTTTTTTCTCTGAGAGAGATGATTTTCAATCAGTAGAATTTGAGGACTGGTCCTTACAAACAAGGACTGGTGGACTGAAGGCCTTTTTATATAACCAAAGCCCTGGGAATGTTTGCCCTGGTGTGAGCAGCAGGCAACATAAAACAGAGGTATTGAGATTCCCTGTGTCTGGAGACCACCAGAAAGGGGAGCACTTTAATATTAAGTTTTACTTTATCTTATCATATCTTATCTCATCTTATCTTGTCTTGTGTGTATAGATGTTCTGTGCACCCATGTATGTATGTATGTGCACCTCGTTCATGCCTGGTGCTAGTGTAAGCCAGAAAATGGCATTGGGTCCCTTGGAACTGAAGTTAGAGGCAGTTGTGAGCCACCACATAGATTCTTGGAATTGAATCTGTGTCTTCTGGAAAAGCAGCAAGTGTTCTTAACCACTGAGCCACCTCTCCAGTCCCCAAGCAGAACACCTTGAACTACATGGAGCATCCCTCATTCTATTGAAGAAGACATGGATCTTACTTGAAGTTCTGAGAAGCATCTGAAGGCCAGTGAAGTGACCTCTTCTCCAAAATATCATCTGGTCAGAATTCTTCCCCTCTTGTCAGCTCAGGAATGCCAAGCAGAGATATCACTAGATGTGGCTTTCCAAAACACCCCCTCTAGTGTTGGGATGACTCACAAATATTGTATTTACTAGCTTTGTAAAAGTATGTCCCTGTGTTCTCAATTGCTGGGCCAGTGGCGCCAGGCTAGCAGGATATGTAAATGTTTATTGCTTCTTCACCTGTCCAAAAAGAAAGACAAGCTGCCATGGAGAAGGTCATGTAGTCCCCAAAGACAACTGGATGAGAATGAGTGTGATTTTTTTGCAAAATAAAGAGCTGGTGATTGGAGGACCAGCAGAAGATTGGGCAGGGGCAGATGGAGGAGAAAGAAGGAAAAACAGGAGCAAGGCAGAGAGGTAGAGCAGTGAGAGCCATGTGGAGAGACACGATGACAGAGAAGTCCGGTTAAGTTAAAGGCTAGCTGAGAGACTACCTGAGCAAAAAGCCATCAGCCTTAAACTATACAGATGGCTCCACGTCTTTTTTTTTTTTTAAAACATCTTTACTATTTTCTCCAGAGCTCCACAATCATGTGATATAAAAGGACTCATGTGCCAGATTCCAGGAGAGAAGACAGCCACCTTAAAAAATAAAAAAGTAAAAAGCCCAAGTCATCTGCAGATCCAGCTTAGGAACCTTGTACATGATAATCTTTGGTACTCTAGTGTCTGATGATCTTTTATTAAACTACAAGCAGGACCCCTAGAGCCCCACAATAGAGATTCAGGGAAGTCTAAGGTGCTACTGGTGCTATCTATCTCTTTAACAAAGGACAACTTGGTGCTAAGACTGACATATGAGGAATTTCACAGGTCCCTCTCCTTTGCTGGGACCCTTGGGAGGACAAAACACTGCCTGACCAGGATGTGAGTCCCTTTGCAGGCTATAAGGATTTGTGGTTTCCAGAGGTGAGGGCCATGATCTGACTGGTCTAGCCTGAGGTCAGTCAGTAGACAGTAACACGTCAGGACTTGTCCATTGAGGACCTTAGATGTGAACTCATCACCCACATGCAATCAGAGACAGCCTGATTGGTCCAGCCTTGGGAAAAATTCCAGACTATTCAAGTAAGGACAGTGATTGTGAATAGATCATTCACACATAACCCCACTAGTACTTGTCCTCAAAGACCTGTCCTTTGACCCCCTCCCATCTACCACCTGTGCCCCTTTACTCCAATCCCTAACAAAACTGTGATACTGATTTCTGCCTGGAAGATTTCAGGAATCCAAGGCTTGGTATAAAGGGAATCCAGGTTCCAGAAAGGGAAGGGGACTTAAGTCTTGGCAGAAGTGGGAGCCCCAGATACTATCAAGGGAACTTGGCCTCAAAAACCAGGAAAAGCAGTAGTTCTTGCTGTTGGGCCCCTTGCAGGTATAGACAGATGCATTATGCCTAGACATTTCCTCTAGCAACTCAGAAGTGGAGGACTTTATCTGGACTTGATTGACTCAGGTCCAGGGAGTCAGGAGTTGCAAGTTCTCCATGAGGCAAGGTCAGAACCCCTGAAATAGAATAAGGTCTAGAGGATCAGCAGGCAAAGGTTTTTGCCACCAAGCCTAACAACCTCAATTCTATCCCTGGGACTCACAAAAACTCCCACAATTTGTGCTCTGACCTCCACATGCACAGTGTGGCATGTGTGTGGCCCCAATAAACAAACAAACAAACACCACACAACTCACTCCTACTGTCTAGCATTATAGACCCTAATCATCATTGACAGGCTGTGCTGTACCCTGAATGTCCATCTGTTGAGGTATTTAGGCAAGGGCAGGTCAGCCAAAGCCAGAGCCCCAGGACTGGTCAGGTATAATGTTAGAGATCGTGGGTTAGGAAATGTAGACCATGCAGGCCCCACTAAGGAAGACCATATTAAGCCCTTCCCATAGAGAGGACAGAGCAAATGGACTCAGGTTCCCCTTGACCTCAGCCTTCAGTGATTTAATAACATGGGCCTTGGTTTAAGGACTTCCTGACCCACTTCAATGTGGAGAGGAATCCCATGCTGTATGTGAAGGAAAAAATTCTATATGAGGAAGGTGTAAAACAAGCACTCCAGAGGAGGCCACTTAAAGTCTCAGCTTGTCTGTAAACCCTGGGAAACCATGGGAAAAGCAATTAGAATAAAGTGAGTGCCTCATTTCCTGAAGTAGAGGTAGTATTTCCCCCACCCCACCCCCCCAAAAAATGTGTGCTAGTTGTACATACCGATGGATAAAGCCCAATTCTTCAAAGAAAGATTCAGTCCTTGATGACAGTCATGGTAAGAACACTGATTAAGATGAGGGCATTCTTCCCAGCAAGAACTGATTACATCAAGACCCAGTTCATTCTCAGTTCCTCTCATAGCATTTGAGGGAGGTGAAAAGTCAAGGTTAAAGGGAACTGCCTCTATTCAGCTGTCAAAAGTTTCTAAGTTCCTGCCAAGGAGCCAGAGTGAAGACCCTCAGGACTGTGGGAACTGCAAAAATATTTTTACTACTCCCAGCAGTGGGAGATCAACCATAGTTTGGGCCAGTTGAGATGAACATCAGTTCTCCTAAGGGTGTTGAAAAATTAAGGGGCTAGAATGAGGGACTAAGCCTCAGACGAAATGAGACTGTTTTCTAGGTTGTGATAGGAAGCACCTGAGTGGGAATTAAGGAGGGCACCTATTTATTTATAAATAAATAAAGGCAGCTCCCAATAGAGAACACCACATGAGAGCAGGAAACCTCACCAATCTTGCTTTCCTGCCAAACTTGAGAATATCCAGGAGATGTTAGATATGGTGTCAGTATCCTCACTCTCATTCTGGTAACTTCAAATTTTAAGGCTGGAAGATCAGATAAGCTGAGGGGCGATTCCCACATCCTTCCTGGGTGAGGATTAACAAAGCCACTAACATCAGCACATCAGAGGTTCAAGTAACCAGACCTTGCTACTAAAAAGTACAGGTGCTTAACAGTTTGGTCCAACAGTTGCTATGAAAACTTTGAACATTATAGGGCTCGATCACTCCACGTTAGCCAGGGCCCTGCATGTAGAAGACTGCCAAAAGATCCATGCTGATCACCTTGCATAAAACTCAAGTCTAAATGGATCAAAAACCTCAACATTAAACCTGATACACTGAACCTGATAGCAACGAAAGCGGGGAATGGCCTTGAACACATCGGCACAGGAGGATGAGACTTTCTGAACAGAATACTGATAATGTAGGTACTAAAGGTAACAATAAAGGGGACTTCATGTAACTTTTAAGTTTTTCAAAGCCTACTTTTAGTGATGGTTCTTAAAAGCTTTAACCTCCCTTGTAGCCCACCACCCACTAGAGGTAGTGGGAAAGAAAGGATATGGGGGGGGGACCTGTTTAGAAGGTTCTTTGGAGCAACTCTCATCTGTGTTGTCTGGAAATTGGCTGTTCAGTTCACAGGTTAGCAATGACAGCTTGTTCTACTTTCAAACACCTCATGGATACACAACAGTCCAGTTCTGTGGTGGTACTACCTAGCAGGGACAGCCAGGCCTCAGCCAAATTGGTACAAGTCAATAAGAGGGAGCAAAGCCAATAGGAACAGCCTAGAACTTTTCTAGGCTGTGCCACTCTGAGTGAAGCAAAGATCAGCGAAGAAGCAAAAACCAAGAAGCATTTAGCTATGTAAGCAAGCTGAGCTCAGCCTCCATCACTGTCCATAGAATTCTTTTTATACTCCCTCTGAACATAATGTGTCCTGTATGTGTCTTACCTCACTCACCACCTGAGTCTCAGCTGATAACACCCTGCTGATCAGCCCAAGTCTGAGGAAGTGGAAAGATGCCACAGCACACCACCAGAAGTTTTTTTGGTTCACTTCACTCTGTGGAGTCCCAGCAAATGGAGCTCAACCACACATTGTAAGGCAGACCAATATATGTGTGTTTCCACTTCAGCCTCATGAAACTGAAAAGCTTCTGCAGGGCAAAGGAGAGTGTCATTTAGACAAAGTGGCAGCCTACAGAAGGGAGAAAGTTTTTCACCAACTACATATTCAATAGAGGGCCAATATACCAAATATAAACAGAATTTTTAAAACTGGACATTAAGAAAACAAATAACCCAATTAAAAATGAGGTACAGGTCTAAGAGAATTTCAATAAAAGAAACTCAAATGGCTTAGAAACATTTTTTAGAAATGTTTGACATCCTTAGACATCAGGAAAATACAAATCAAAACTACTTAGAGATTTCATCTTACACTGGTCAGAATGGCTAAGATCAATAACACAAATGACAGTCCATGCTGGCCAGGCTGTGGAGCAAGCAGAACACTCTTCCATTGCTAGTGGGGGTGCAAACTTGCACAGCCACTATGGGAATCTGTATGACTGCTCCTCAGAAATATGGGACTTAGTTTACCTCAATATCCAGCTATACCATTCCTGGGCATATACCCAAAGGATGGTCCATCCTACCACAAGGACACTTGCTTAACTATGTTTATAGTAACTTTATTCACAATAGCCAGAAACTAGAAACAACCTAGATGCCTCTCAACAGAAGAATGGGTTAAAAAAATGTGGTACGTTTACACAATGGAATATTACTCCACTATTTTTTGACATCATGAACTTTTCTGCAAATGGATAGAACTAGAAAATCATACTGAGTGAGATAACCCAGACTCAGAAAGATAAATATGCTATATATTCGTTTATATGTGGATATTAGCTGTTAAAAAAATGATAACCAAGCTATAATTCATAGAACCACAGAGGTTAGGTATAGAGTAAGGTATTGTGGGGCACATGGATCTCACTGGAAGGAGGAAATAAGATATATTTTATGGGTGAACTGGGGAAAGGGGAAAGGATCGAAGGATCAGGTGGTGAGCAGGAAGAGATATGAGATTAAGGAAGAGAATTAAGGAGAGACAGCTAGAACTGAGGAACATTTGAGGGATAGTATGGAAACCTAACGCAGTGGAAGCTTTCTGAAATATTTAAAGGCTTTCCTAATGACATCTCCAAAAAGTGAGGGAAATGGAGTCCCAACTGGCCATCTCTTGTCTCTAACTGAAGCTTCCAGTTCTGGGGCTGGGTTATATCCAATTGGGTTGTTGGCCAAAGGGATTCCATGGAAATCATCACACAACCCATGCTATTGGCAAGACAATAAGTTGCTCTCTGCAAACTGACAGCAAGGCCCATTGCTGAAGACAACATCCACACAATTTATTGATCAGGGCCAGGTCAAGCTAGTACCTACATAGAACCCTCACCCCTACATTCTAATGTCTTTGGTACAGGCTACCAAAAGAGAAACATAAAACCAACCCAGCCACAAAACTTTTCCAACATGGAAGCTGTTTCATGAAGTTTCCTAGTTTTACAGAACAAAGGGCAAACATAAAGCAAGGCAAGTTAAAAATACATTGGCAGATACATCCGAGAGGCAGGTACAACAAGATAGGAGAAGCTTTTTCTTAGGTCTCAGATGCTATATGATGATATTCTTAGCTTTTGAGTGGGTGGAAGCTAGTGGTCTGCTAAGTTAATAGATTTCTAAAAGCTTTTATCTATTAGTCACACGATGTTGGTTTCGACAGAGTTGGGCAAGATCCTAAGCTAGCCCCAAATCAGGTAATTAGCCAGGAGCCAGGAGCATTCCAACCTCTCCATCTCTCAGCAGTTCTGAGCACGCTGTCTCTGTACACATAGCTTTTTACCAGTTGGTCCTGTTCGCAGCTCCCCTCCTGTTGAACAAGCATCACATTTTGCATGTGTTGGGGGAGCTCATTGCTCATTAAATATAATAACATCCCTTGTACCTATGAATGCTCCTTTCCAGTATCTGATGTAGATGAGGCTAAATAGTGGCAGGAAGGCAGTCTTTGGGAGAGAGAATAGATGGTAAAGGCTATTAAGAAAGAAAGTCCTGGATCACAGCAAAACTATTAGCCATTGTAACCCAGACCTGACTGGCTTTTCCTGATACCTTCTGTACCTGACATAACATTTACACATGACATGTGTAGGATGAGTGGACCTAAAAATCAAATCAAATCACTAAGAACATAGTTTTTCCTAATGGAGGGAAGATAACAAAGGAAACATGTATTTTAAATAAAAAGGTGTCTATATTTTTAAAACCAGATTGACTATATGTTCCTCTAGTGTTCTGTGAAGTGCCTTACTTATGCTTAAATGGGTAGAAATGGAACTAAGACTCTGAAAAGAGTCACTGTAGAATTGTGCATTATTAAATTGGTGAAATACTAATATTGTTTAATTGATTTTACAAGACATTTTAGAGAGTAATGAAGTCAAAACACATCAGTAGTTAAGGCATAAAACATCATGAATGTTGTTATTAGACACTGATGTCTTTTGTATACTTTGGATACGAAGAGTTAATGCAAATCTTTGGGTATTTCGAGCTAGAATAAATGAAGTTAAAGTTGGATTAAAAGGCTAGATGTTTCTTGATAGCTACAAAAAAAAAAAATCCTGTGATGGGCCCAGTGATTTGAAGACTCCAGTTTTGTGATAAGAATCTACATGTAAGTGTATTTCCAAGCTCTGTGTGGTTCCACTGGCTTATGTGTTTATCTTGGAACCCATGCTGTGTTCCTTTAATCACAATAGTCTTAAAATAAGCTCCAATATCTGAGAAAATGCCTCTCTTCATCCTACTCTGTCTTTTTAAAAAGGTTCTTTCCTCTTAGTAGCCCTTTACACTATTCCAGAGAAATTTTCTCATCAGCTTATCAGCTGCCAAAGATGTCATAATTTCATGGCTACAAATTAAACTATAAATTTCAAAAGCTATTGAGTTATCTGATCCACGAATGAGTCAAACCTCTCTACTGTTTCAGTCTTTTCATTAAAATGATATAATGTACTCCACATTGTTGAAAAACATTGAGCTTGAGGTGCATATTTGTAATGATAATATACACAAGATCCTGTTCCTTACCCATTTGTTAGTTGATATAAAGCAATGTAGTTTGCATGAAATATTATGCACAGTCATATGTAACACATATAGAAGCATATATATTACATTTCTTTTTAACAATTACCAATTGAGGAGAGAGGCAGAAAGTTTAATGGCTACTTGGTTGGGTATATTAAACACATACGCATACACATAGACACACCATACTAAACACTCCTGTTATTTTTCACTCATATTTATCTGGCTCAGGCTTTTATACAGCTCTTTAATCACAACCCTTATGAATAATGATGTTTTCTGTCTTCCTTTCCAATTATGTTTCTTTCCCCTTGCCCAACTCAGAACATAAGCAAAATGTTGAATAAGAGGGATGAGTGAGCCTCTCACCTTATGATTGAACTCACGGGGAAGACATTCAGGCTGGCCCCATAGACAATGTTTATTGTAACTTTTTGTGGTTGACACATATAAAAATTAATGACTGCTTTAGTTTTTTCTATGTTCTAGCCGAACCATGGTAGTTCCTCTCCATTCTGATGTTTTAAGATTCGGGGGGTAATTTTTAAAATTATTAACCATGCCAATTTCTTTCAAATATTTTTCTACTTTACTGAGTTAATATATTTAAATGTTTACCTCTTCCTGGAATGGATTACAATGATTGATATGTGAATACTAAGACAACCTTCTGTTTCTCTGTAAGAAACAACATTTTTCTAACAGAAGATTTATCTCTTCAAAACTGAAGATGTGGATTATCAAGTATTTCCAAGAGCACTCTCATAAAACACTAAGTTTGTTTATTGCAAGTTTTATTTTATATTTTACAAAGGCCTAAGTGATAGTGTTTCTTCTAGGCTCCACCCAATAGTTACCTAGCAACAGACAGGCATAAGCCTGGCTCATATATAAAAACTGTTTGAGAATCTCACTCTCTCTCTCTCTCTCTCTCTCTCTCTCTCTCTCTCTCTCTCTGTCTCTTTCTCTCTCTCCCCCTTCCCCTGTCCTTTCCCCCTCTCTCTCCATGTGTTCCAGATCAATTTCTTCCCTTCTTTCTCTCTTCTCTCTCTTTCTGTCCTACTTTTCCCCCTTTCTTTTCCACACCCCCTTTCCATGTCCCAAATAAACTTAATTTTATGCTAGACCTATAGTGTGGCTGGTACCTTGGCAGAGGGGGTGGATACCTCAGCATGGGCCCACTAAGGCACTCCTTCCTGGCACAGCATGCCGCTGCATGTATACAAAATCAGGAAACCATGGATGTGGGATCTTTTCATTCCTTTACATGGAAAATAAACAGAAACACTGTATTTCACATTGCAAAAGTAACCCTGTAATTACTCTATAGCTACACTGTAAATACATGGCTGGTATCATGCTGATATACAAGAACTTTATGCTTGGTAAGTTGAAGTGATACCTTAAACTAATTGCATGTTAATGATGTTCGAGTTACATAGTAAGTCCCACCTACAATCAATCCCATGTAATCTGATTGGCATGTAACCATAAAGTTTGGAGTAATAACTATTCATTGTTTGTGCCCTGTAAAGAAGTGGAACCAAATCATCTTTAAGCATGCTTGTCACACAATCACAAGTAAATCTTAGGGAATGAATAGCAATGTCTTACATTAGTCACGAGCACTAACATTACAAACTTGTCCTGTGGCGGGCAATTTTGTTTTATTACATAGAATTTAAAAGGACTAACATCTCTGAATCAAACATGTGAGTCAATGGATTAAGGTTAAAAATGGTTAAACATTCACCAAAAAAGTCTGTATTTTATGAATAATTTTTAAAGTTTAGTAAGAATCTGTAGACAATTTTGTTATTTTAAATTTATACCCTATACCTATTCATTTGATTTTGTTTAGAAACTACAGTGTTATCTTGTAATTTTCATGTGAATTTTTCATTAATTTTTGAATTTACATAGATGAATTTTTAAATTATAGGTATACCAATAGCTAGTGCTGAGGAAGGATGATTAAGCAATGTGCTTTCTCTTCTCTGCATACTCTAAAATAGGCTTGCCAGCGCACAGCATTCATAATTTAAAATATATGCAGAACACCAAAATGTATAAAAAGCAGTATATAAGAAAATAATATTTATTAAAATTATTTCTATTAAAAATGAAGTAAATGAAGATCTCTCAGTAATAAAAGGACAGACACCTACTACTCTTTGCAATGTGAAAATTGCATAATGAGATATTGCATAAAGAGAAAGCCTCTCAAGTGTGCCTAAAAGTGTTCACTGTTGGAAAAACAAGATATACAAAAGTAGTATATAATATACATCACATGCATGGCAAAATAAGTTAGCTACAAAACACTGTACCAAAATTCAGCAGGTCATATACAGAGGAAAAAGTATTGTTCAAAGCTGCTTGTCCGGCTGTTATTTCTCATTAACTCATCATGCCTGTTTAGTTGGTAGGACCAGCACAACAGCACACCCCAATCCACCTCCAAGCATTGAGCAAGAGAAAAAGGCAAATGAATAGCCCAATTAGAATCATGCAGTTCAGGAGAAAAGAAAAAACTGACCAACTGCAATGGAGCATCCTCCATCCTCTTCATCTCACATGTTCACAGAGAATTCTTTGAAAGTGGCTCCCTTGCAATGAATAAATTCAGCATTTTATAGGAGTGCTGTGGGAAAGATTTGATAATTCATCCTCCTTCGTTTTGAAGAGTTGAATCTTCTGTTAAAAGATGATTTAAAAGTTGAAAGTGATGAAGTGTGGCAAACTCACTCCAGCCATGTGCAATTCTTATCTCACACTTGAAATGATCTTTGCCATGTAATCCTTTGTTTTTAATTGATGACATTTTAAAATGTCATTTTCTGCTTCTAGGAGTAATCTCTTGCTGGAGTTTCTAACGAAAAGAATCAGAAATCAATCTTTCTACTAATGTAAATTTGAGGTTAGTTTTAAAGTGTAGCAAAACATGTTTTTGATCATTTGCTTTATTTTATAGTATCTTATTTTAAAGTTACTGTGATTGAGCGTTGTAAGAATTTAGACAATAGGGTATTTAACTTTTTAAAATGTATTTAAAAACTTGAAGTACAATGAGCTTTTATAGTTTCATCAGATTTTTGTTACTTTTCTGGAAGTAAAGCTTTTAGCAAGGGATGTCTAGGTTTTACAAATTCCTAATTTTTCCAATGTATCTTTTGTTTAATCAGCATGAAATGTAAGTGTGTCAGTTAATTGTACTACTTGACTGAACTTCCATATTGCTTCTAACATGTATGGGGAGGTTGTAGCGTTTTAAATAACGGTAATTAGTTGCTTATTAAACTCATTTTTATGGTAAATTTCTCTTTCACTCATGTTCTACTCTTAACCTATATATTCCTTTTTATTTAAAGCTCATTTGTTGAAATGTTAGTGGAAATTAAATAGCTTGCAAATGACTATTTGTACCAACATACATGCACTTTTTAAATATTTGTAATGTGAAATGTTGAATGAATGAAACATTTAACTCGAAAAAAATGTATTATTTCTTTAAATATTGTAATCATTAGCTATTTTATATCTTGACTATCATGATTTTTTTGTAGGTCTGCTTCTTTCTGTTCTATTTTTTTCTAATTGTCATGCCTGAAATTTTATCTTCTTGTATTTTTATTTAGTTTACTATTGTTTGTATTCCTTATACTTTTTGTTAGCATTTTCTAACATCTTTGGATTTGTTGCTAATGCATAGAAAATTGGCTTTTGCTTCTCTTTTAGCTGTGGGCATTTGTCCAACTTGTGTAAAACAATAGATTGCTGGTATCAGATCTTGCCGAATCCCCCAGAACTGTGAATTGAGCTGCCAATTCCCTAAACAGCCAGACTGCAGACACAGCTTTCTGCAGGCATCACTCCCTACCTTCTCCAGGAGAAGGTTCAGAGAGCAATTTTCATTGCAGTCCCCTGAGATGATAGTGCTTTGTATTGCTATACTACCAGGACTGTTGTTAGACAGAGTAGGCAGGACATGTTTGTTCTTTTTCTGAACTCATATCACACAATGAGGACACTGAAGCTCAAGTTGCTGACAGTTTGGCTTAAACTGTCAATGTCAAATTCTACTGTGTTGTTCTGGTTTACATTTCCATTTCCATTCATTCTAGCACCTCTGTGTTCCATTCTTGACCCATATCAGCTCATACTGTAATTTCCAATCCAGTAGTTCAAATGGTTTTCTGAAAGAGAATCAAGTTAGAAACCTGTCATGCCATCTTAGAAGAAGGCAAAGGCAGCAATTGTCTCTAATTACTTTGTAACTGGTTATTTTTCTATTTTAATGCCAATCCTACAGGAGGCGAATATAATTAGCAACACTCAGGCTCAAACAAACTTCCCTGGAGAAGCTGAAATGGAAACAGAGAATCCTGATTTCTAGTATTGAGAAAAGAGGGACCTGTGGCTATAGTTTAGTTGGTAGAACATTTGCCTGGCTTATGCAAGACCCTGGGTTTAATCCAGAACACCGTAAAAAGAGTGCCAGGGGAGAAAGGAAAAAAAAGATGAAACCCTATGCTAATGGAGATCCTAGGATTAACTTGTTCTCCATACTATAGAGCCCCTACTATCTGCTTATTCTCTTCCCTGAAGAATATTGAGCACTTTTCGTATTATGCAAGTTGTTGAGATTTGGTCTGTTGCTATATATTCAAATGCTAAATGCTTCACCCCCCAAGATCTAATTGCCTCAGGAGTGAGGAAATCTTCATGTACACCAAGTGATGCTATGTAACTGTTCTCCTTAATTAATTAATCCTTAATTAATTGAATAAAGATGCCTACAGCCTATAACTAGGCAGAATCAAGGTAGGTGGGACTTTGGTTCCCGGGGGTTGGGGTCTGAGCAGAGACCATGAGAGAGAGAGAGAGCAGAGAATGTGGAAAGAGGAATACATGATGGGGTAAAGGATTGTGAGAATTGGCCATGAGGGCTGGCCAGTCAGACTAAGAGAGCCCCAGGTGGACCATGACAAGTCATATCTCAGGGTTATCGGCAGGGAAGTAGACCAAATAGCTTAGAGGGTTGATATCTGCCCAGCTCTAGTGCTATTAAGGCTTATTATAAGTATAACAGTTTTGTGTCTTTTATCTGGGAGCTAAATGATCCAAGGTGGGAGAGAAACCCCAACTAATTTTTTCTTTTTAGTTATTTATTTTTTTTCATACTTTATTTACATTTCAAATGTTTCGCCCTAATTTTTACTACAACGTCAATTATAACTTAAGCATTCTACTTAAGAGATTTGTCCTCCTCCCAGCCTGTGTTCAAGTTTAACTAAATCTTCATCACTCTTTCACTAGCCAAAAATGAAATGTTCAACAATCCTAATCTAGGCATTGCTTTGTGCAGCCTTCACCTTCAGGGCACAGGTGTCCGTGTCAAGACACTTATTTACTTCTTTATTTTTGAAATGCGGGGAGAGGGTGGGTTGAACCTAGCCCCTTTGACATGCTTCATGTCCTAGTTACTTTTCCATTGGTGTGACAAAACACCATGACCAAGGCAACTTGAAGAAAGAGTTTATTTGAGCTTACAGTTCTGCAGGAATAAGAGTCCTTGATGGAGGGGAGAGGCAGACATTGTGGCTCGAGCTGGAAGCAGAGCTCTAACATCTTGAATCACAAGCAAGAAACAGAAAGACTAAACTGGACATGGCATGAGTCCTTCAACTCTTAAAGCCTATCTCTAGTGACACACTTCCTCCAACAAATCTAAGACTCCCAAATAGTACCATCAACTGGGTACCAACTGTTTAAATGGGGAGACTATAGGGAATATCTCATTTAAACCACCACATATGGTAAGTGCTCTACTGCTAGTTATATGCCAGGTTAAGAAGACAATGTTTTATTATCACACTAGGGGTAAGGAGGTTATTGGGATATAGAAGGTAGATATCTGGGATGCCACTAAGCAAATCAGTGTCCCTCCACAAAGAATGATTTGCCTCCAAGGGTCTATAATGCTAAGGTTGGTATATGCTAAGAAATGATAGGAGCAAAATGTTTTTCCCATGGGAGGATTACTCCCTCAAATAGTGTAAATTTGGGCTTGATTGTGAACCAAATGCAATTTTGTTTGTTGTTGATGATGATTTGAAAATAGGGACTCTGTAGCCCAGGCTGGCCTTGAAGTATAGCAATCCTCCTGTTTTGGTGCTGGGATTCTAGACATGGGTCACTATGATTGGCTTAAATGCAATTGTCTAACTGTTGGTCCATCCCTGATGTAAAATCAACATGATTACATCAAATTGGCACCATTTTATGGGCTGAGAGAAGCCTTTTTCAGGACTATTCGTGTGTGTGTGTGTGTGTGTGTGTGTTTGTGTGTGTGTGTGTGTGTGTGTGCGTGCACGCGCGCGCATGCATGTGTGCATGTGTGTGTTTGTGTATATACTGGGAATATGTACACAGTGTGATTTAGATAAATACTAGACCAAAAGTTCCACTTTTCAGGCTCATTTTTTCCCATAAGAAGGGGGAAAATCAATAATTATATATTAAGTGCTAAGACAAATCCGAGCAATTCAGGACAATTTAAACAACCTCAAGAGGGAATCTGATCAAGGGTCTTTGTGGACAGCCATGTACTAATTTAACTTAATCAATATGCATTATCAACCGTTTCAGGAGACCACTTTCCTTCAGAAAAAAATTATTCACTAGCACTCGAGAAATCAAAATATTCTCTTCAAGGTGACCTAGAGTTTAAGATTGAAATAATTTCTAGTAGAAAAATGTATTAAATGTCAAGATTTCTGTACCCTAAAGTTTTATACCAGTGTACTTTCTAAAGTCAGTAATTAGTTGTAAAGAATATATGAATCACACAGAGTTCCATGAGAGAAGCAGAAACATGAAGCCTGATGTACAGGGTCAGATTTCTTAAAGAGGGTAGATGTTATGGCACTATAGGGGCAGTCAACACTCCATGCAATGCTACTTGCTCCTGCATCTAATGTCACCAGCCAGAGCATCAGCTAGAATGAAGCTATATATCAGCATAAACAAACACAACCCAAAATCTACATCTCTTAATACCTCCAACATCAGTGCCATGGGTAACTTTCAGGAGAAGCTAGCATTGCTGTCCATGGGAGTCATGTTTGTCCCAGAGAAACCTGAGAGGAGATGCTAGAATATGTAAGAGCTATATGCCCAACTATTGCCCTATGGTGACATGTATTCATGGTTTAAGTAATCTATTAGTTTGTGGTAGTAGTGCATGCCTCCGCACTTATGAGACTGAGATTCAAGGATTGCTGTCAGCTGAAAGCTACTCTGTGCTATATACCAAATACCAAGCCAACTAGGGCTACTTAACAAGGCCCCATCTCAAAAAAAAATACTAAAACTAAATTAGCTGTTAATAAAATAAGAATCAGTTAATTTGCTTCCTTAGCATAGAAAAATATAACAACAAATAAATCATCACTATAAAATGTGGTAAAATTCTGGGTGCATCACCCTTAAAATTAGACAAGACAGGAATTATAATCTTTGTTATTACTTAACATAAAAATTCTGAAGCATTTTGAGAAGTGAAAATGTTTAAAAATTGGGAAGGTCAAGTTACTATTATTTGCGGATAAAATTACTTTTTAGTAAAATCTCCAACATAACACTTAGTTTAGAAAACCACAAGTGCTGCTATAAATAATAGAAATTTTTAATACATTTCTATGCTTAATATAAATATAATGAAAATAATATGTTGTGTGTTGAATATAAAATGTCCCCTAATAGCTCTTGTTTTGAATATATGGTCCCTAACTGGTAGTCTTACTTTAAGAAGATGTGGGAATTATATAAGGGGAACCTAGCTGGATAATAAGTGGATAACAATCCATGGAGCATAGTATTTCTGACCACTTTTCTTTTGTCCTCTGCTTCCTGACGCATCATGAAATGAACATCTTTCTGCCACAGGCTCCCACTACTGTAATACTTTATCCAGGATGGTACTAAGTAATCATTGACTGAACCATGAGAAAGAATAATATTTTTTGTTTATTTCTGACAGGTGCTTTATCACAGCAATGCTAAAGTATCTAATACAGTTTCCTACGAATGAACAACAGCCAATTTCAAGATGGATGTTACCTACAGTATCTACAGCTACTGGAAACAAATCCTAAAAATAAACTTAATTAGAAATGTGAAATTTTTCGTAGATTTATTCTTATTTTATCTATCTATCTATCTATTTATCTATTTGTGTGTATGTGTGTTATATGTGTTCGGGTACCCTTTGAAGCCAGATTTCAATTCCAGGGGATCCAATGTCTTCTTGGAACAGCTTGACATGAGTAGCCAGTAGTGCTTCCTGGGACCATGATACAGTCTTGGCCTGTGCTGCCACTGGGGGCCATGTCTAGGTCCATGGTTCTGCAGCAGCAAGGGTTCCTTACTACCAAAGTCCAGACAGACATCCCTCATATGGGCTTCCATCTGGGGACATGTTGATGTGTGAAGGCTGTGTAGAACTGGCCCCACCCCTCACCTGGGCATCATGGGAGTGCAGGCCCTGGCAATATAAAAGCAGGAATGATGACCCCACCCCTAACCATCTGCAGTACTCAGGAGAGCAGGCTGCACATTTTGGGAGTTGCAGGTGAGTGACCCCGATACAAATTTGGGAGACCTGGTCCTACCACCTATCTCCCATGCGGTGACATGGATGAGGGACCTTCTGCAGCCCTCACCACCTGTAGCAGATGGGAGACCTGGTCCTGGGGTCATGAAAGCAGGAGAGCTGACCTTGCAACTCAACAGCTACATCCCTCCGGAGAGCAGGTCCCATACCTAGCCTGGGCAGCATGGCAGAGCTGATCCTGGTGGCAGGGGTGTATGCAAGCTGGCCCCAAGGGCATGAGCATGGGAGAGCTGGCCCTAACACTTGTCATCTATCTGGTGACAGGGAAGAGATGACTCCCCCCCACACACACACACACCTCTTGCCTTGCAGGCAGGAGAACTGGTCCCAAGGTCATCAGAGTGGAAGAACTGACCCTGCCCCTCATGTGCTACAGCACTTGGGAAAGCAGACTCTGCACCTCACCTGGTCAGTGCAGTAAAGCTGACCCTCATGGCGTGGGGAGGGGAGAGCTGGCCTTGCCTTTCTTCTGCTGGATGGTGGCATGGACAAGGAAGAGACACCCTCGTCCACTTCCTGGTCCCTTGCTAACTAGGCAGGCAGGAAAGCTGGTCCCAGAATCATAAGAGTGGGAGAACTGGCCATGTCTCTCACTAGCTGTAACGCTCAGGAGAGTGGGCCCTGCACCTAGCCTGGGCAGCAAGGTAGAGCTGGCCCTGGCAGTGGGGGTTGCGGTGACCCATTCCTAAGAGCATGAGAGTAGGAGATCCAGCAGGCTGATCAGCACAGATACCTATCAGACCCATTCCCCAGGCTTTGAATTGGCCCATCCCAACACTTACCTCATTAATGAACTGCTGGAGTCCATGAAGGGGCAGGTCCAAAACTATAAGATCTCCATGACAGAAGGCAACAACAGGGTATCTAAGAGAAGTCCCAGGGAGGTTCCTGTATCAATAGAAGCCAGAGGCCTTGTACTAGACCAATAAGTTATTGCAATGAACAGTTGTAAGCAAAAAAGTGTAGAGAAAAGGGTATATACTATGGGACACACTGTGGCACACTACAACTTCCATAATGACATATTTTTCCTCTGTTTTGGGAGTTGCAAGGGTGGCAAGTGGGTGCAAGCGGAGAAGAAGACGAGTGGGATGGTGTGCATAATGTGAAATTCACAAAGAACCAATAAAATGTTTTTTTTTTTAAAAAAAAATTAACAACCTTGTTTGGCAACCAAAATAAAAGAGTTAGAAACAGGGTAGTAGCCTTATTATATATTAAAATATTATGAAACTATGGGTTTAAAATAGTGTATGAATATAGAGATCCATTGATCACATGAAAAATTTCAGAAGTATATCTAAATTTACGTTAGTGTTCATATCAAGAGACCACAGGAAACAGAAAAGATGCTGGACCTAGTGAACAATATCACTTTAATTCTTTTACATTTATTTATTTATCATACGTGTGTGATCTCCAGTTTCATTCATTTTCTTGCTGATTCCATGATATGTTTTCTTTACTGCTGAAAAGCATTTTATTGTGTTCCTTTAGCAGATTTTATCTTATCTATTCTATTCACCTGTTGTTGGATTCATAGGCTGGTTCTGCATCTTTGCTCTTGTGAGTAGTTCAACAGTAAACGTGGATATTCAGTTTTCTATGTGGTAGGACTTAAGAATCCTTTGGGTATCCACCCAGGAATGGTATAGCTGAACTATACAGTAGTCCTACTTTTAAGGTTTTTTGTTTGATTATTTGTTTTAAGTAAGCTCTATATGGGGGCTCTGAGATCACTCAAGAGGTAAAAGGGTAAAAAGGTAAAGGAGGCATTTGCAAATATGATGACCTGAATCCAATTCCTTGAATCTACATAAAGATATAAACTGAGAACTAACTCCAAAAACTTGTTCTTTAACCTCCACATGCACCCCAGGCCCCTTAATACGATAAAAATAAATAAAAATAAAATTAAAAATCCTCCATAATGTCGGCATTTATTTCAGACTCTTGGCTGTGTAGATCACCTGGAATGGATGTACTTCAGGCTACAGGTCCAAGTGCAGGTTGCATTTATCAGTCTTTGGAAAGACTGGGCTCCATAAAGAGTATTTAAAATTCTAGCATGAAGTAGACTTCAGAACATACCAGGTAGTAATGATTGTCTCTAAGAAGATTGTGTTTGAAAGGTCAGAGTCAGAGAGAGTCTTGCTCCCTACAGCTTCATTTATGCTCTTCTATATAAGTACACATGTATTACCTATTCCCAAAAGAATAGGGAGTTATCAAAAAAATGACTATCAACATAATATTAGATATACTGAGCAGCAATAATTTTTTAAAGTATTAACCTAAAGCAAATAAGACTTTGGAAAATGAGTGTTATTATAAAAAAAATTAGTTTCACTTTTCATTAGCTACAATGAAAAGTGTGAAGCAATGATAAACTGTATATACATGATCATAGGATGATAAACAGGGCCAAATTATTTATAACAAATATATTAGTGAATAACTTACTATCTGTTATGGAATAAGAATGAGTTCACAACAATTGTAACTCATAAATCATGTTTGTATAAAAAAAAAGCAATAAGCTCTTCAATGTTTAAAACTATGCTAAGAAAATAGATACATTTTCTCTTATAACTAACTGGTATCTCATAAGCATGTCTATGAGTATAAAAACCTGGCAAAAGACAGTATACTGCATATATACTTTTTATATTTTTAAATCCTTTGAGAATTTCATATATTGATCGTATTTATTCCTCTCCTCATCTACTGGAGCACATTGAACCTACCAGAGACCATATCCTTAAAAAACCTGACTTTTCCTTTTCCAGTAGCTATCAGTTAGTTACCAAAAGCTCTTCAGCTAGGGATGAAACTTCAAGACTTCCTCACCTTATATGTTGCCATTTTCAATATACCTAGTATTATGCTGAAATTATAGACATTTTATAAAGCAATCAAGCTAAGCATATTAACTTGATAAAAAAAAAAAGACCTTATGTGTGCACACATACATGTGGTAGTGTTTAACTCATTTCACATTGTGTCTAGAGGAGTATGGAGAAATAAAACATTTTTTGATGATAGCTAAACTTATAAAAACATATCTTTAAACTCAATGTGAGCAATTGAAACTATTATTTTTTTCAAACCACACCAGCCAGGGAAGCAGGTAGGCTAATTGCAGATCTTTACCTTTCTCTCCTTTCCAAATTCAATCCCCTAGTCTTAACCCAGCTCTGTAGCAGAACACTTGCTGAGCAGCCCCCCACACACCCCTATCTCCATTGGATCACACAGATCTTCTCCTCCAACCTCTTCTCCGCTTATCCCGTTGTCCCAGCCCCTCCCTCCAGCAGGCATTGCCTGGGAATCTACCAGCCAAGCCTGCCAGAGAAGCAAGTAGCCCAGAGAAGTGGGCAGTCAAGGTTCCGATCTTCATTTTCCCTCCTCTTCTCCAAATCCAGTCTCAACCCAGGTCTGTAACAAACTACATGTTTTGGCCTCTCCTCATTCTCTGCCCACATTCCCAGGAGGCAAGACAGATCCTAGAGGAACACTCTGCTTTCCTTCCCCCTCTGATCACCCTCCACTCCTTCTTAATCCATCCCCATTCCTAAGTGTCAGCTCCCAATACTCAGAAACACATTTTACATTTAAGAAATCTGGTAGCCACACCTAGAAGATTTTCTACCAGGCAATCCAAAGCCACCACACTATTCTAAGAACCATAGAAGGCAACAGAAACCAAATATGCACGCAACAAAGGCAAGACCACAAATATCATCACCTAGAATTACAATCTTCCCAGTCCCAGACACCTAGACACCAGCATAAAAACACAATCAATAATAGCTTAGGACAATATGTCTCCACTAGAGGAAAAAGCATGTGATCAGTTTTCTAATTCCTATCAGCCCTTAAGGCAACACGACCTCTACATGATTAATCTCTGCATGACATAATTAATTACACTTTATTAGAGGCCTGTTTCCACTGATGTTGTCTTGTGTCATCTTTCTTACTGATTTTGGAAATATATCTTAAATTTCACATTTTTTGTGTAGTAAGATTTTAAAATGTCATGTGTCCCTGAGCTTATTTCCTTCATGAAACAAAATAAAGGCACTTAAGTATCTATGTTTGTGTGTGTGTGTGTGGTATTTATGGTAATAAAAATTTAAACTTTTCTTCTATTTTGAGCTGATGAATTAGATTTTAATCCACAAGCACTTTTCTCTCTCTTGGCAATCTTGTTTTTTGTTTTTTTTTAAATTAGATCATTCATTGTTGTGGGGGTGCTCTCTTGTGCATTGCAGTGTCCTTGACCTCTTCCAGCAGTTCCTCCACTTACAACCAAAATTCCCTAGACACACTGGAACATCCTCTGGGTGGCAAAATCACAAATTCAGCCTCTTGTATCTTCCCAAGCTGTTGAGTCTTCATGGTTTTCTTAGAGATTCAAATACAACCTTTTTTATTAGATACTTGCAAGAAAATACTCTGACATTTTCAACTAATAACTATAATTAGTAAAGCTTTCTCAGATAGTTTGAAAACAAAACCAAAACAGAAAAAAAAAAATCCAGGTTGTGTCTTTCCCAGTCATTCACTGAGCTGACAAATACAAACTAAGTAAGTTACTTTATTATTGCCAATTATCAACCTGAAGAAAATCCCTTTCTTGGGACATTACAGTAGAGCTATTTATTTTCTGTTAGGTTAATTGTGGCAGAAAACCACATTCAGAGTGGTGACATAAGAATAAGAAAGGTCAGACACAATGTCCTCTAAAAATTCACTATTGTATAAAAGGTTGCAATAGTATTATAAAACAACTAATATACATCTGTGAAATACCTCACAGGACAAAAATGATACTACATAGTCATACAGAATACTTTCTAGGACAGACTATCCATGTGCCACAAAAAAATCAATAAATTTTATGAATATACTTCTTGTGAAGTACATTCTTCCTCAACTGCAACAAAAGTAAACTAGAAATCAATCATTGGATGCAATCTGGGAAATTAAACAATGCATATCTAAGTAGCCAGTTAGCCAAAGAAAATAAATTGTAATAGAAATTGCAAAATATTTTGTGATAAGTGAAAATATAGCACACCAAAAATGTATGAAATACAGGTAAATGAGTTCTCAAGGGAAAAAATGTATGGTTATTAACTATAACACCAGAAAAGAATGAAGATCTCTGAACAAAAGCCTAATTTTCCACCTTAAGAAACTAGCAAAAAGGAAAGGAAATTAAGCCAACCCAAACTAAAGGAAGGAAATGAAGATTACAGCAGAGGTCTGGGGTTGTAGCTAGGTTATAGAGTGCTTGCCTATCATGAGCAAGACCTTGGGTTTGATCCCCAGTACTTACCTTTTTAAAAGATTACAATAGAATAAACACAAAATAGAAGATAGAAAAATCAAATCAATTCAACTAAAATAAGAGTAAGCTATTTGAAAGACATTAGCAAATGAGCTTAGCTATACTACTGTCCAGAAGAAAGCAGAGTATACAAGTAAAATCAGGACTGAAGAAAAGTACATCATTACCAACCTTCTAGAAATAAGAATTAAGAATGCTCCTCTGTAGGCTTAGATTTTTCAAAACCTACTTTAATAAGTGTACTTAAAAGCTTTAACCTCCCTTCTAGCCCACCACCCACCATAGGTAGTAGAAAGGAAAGCTTAATAGGGCAAAGGAGGATGTGGACCTGTTTAGAAACAGTTCTTTGGGGCAATTCCAATCTTCATTGTCAGGATATCAGCAGTCCAGTTTACATGAATCAGCAGGGGTAGCTCGATTCACTTGCAAACACCATTAACGAATCAGCAGCATCAGTTTGATCTAGAAGATATAGCAATGCTCTGCCAATTGGCCCAAGTCCACGGAAGGAAGTGGCAAAAAGACACTGGAATATCACAAGAAGTTCTTTGGTGTGTTTATCTCTATGAAGTCACAACAAATGATGATCAGCAAAGAAGGCAAGGCAAACCAGTGCCACAGCATCATCAGTGAAGACCAGCTTTAGCAAAGCCCAACAAAGACCAGCAAAGAGTGGCAGGGTGAACCAATACCACAGTGTCATCCACTGTCTGTTGGGTTATATTTATACCGTTTCCAAACATCACATGTTCTCTCAAGCATCTGCTCTAGCAAACCATCAAATGCCCTTCTCCCAGACAGCTTCCAGAAAAATACCACTTGTCTATTCTCAGCAAAACATCCTCTCATATGACAGTTTCCAGAAAAACGTCACATGACACAACTGAGACTCCAAAGAAACCAGAAATTTTCACTTCACTCCTCAACTTACAATAGGGTTGAATTTCAATAAACACATACTCAATTTAAACTTTATAAAAAGTGCATTTAACATCTTTTACCTATGGACACTCTGGCTTAGCACTATAAACCTGGAAAGCATCAGTTTTTCCATCTCATGGTCTTGTGACTACCAAAATGCTGACTGGAAACTGAAGTTCATTGTTACTGCCCACCCTTGTGAAAGAATAGTCCAGGAAAAATAAGAATTCAGAATTTCAAGTTTACTCTCAATGAATAGCATTGCTTTTGTACCATCAGGAAATCATAAAAACATAAATGCCCATCATAAGTTGGGAATTGTCTGCATAAAACACTTCTACAAATAGTAATATGTCAATATATTAGATAAACTATCTACAGAAGACAAGTTCTAAAAAGATTCAAAGGAAAATAAAACTATTCAAGGGGCTGGAGAGATGGTTCAGCAGTTAAGAGCACTGATACTCTTTCAGAGGTAGGTCCTGAGTTCAACAACCATCTGTAATGGAATACTATGCCCTCTTCTGGTGTGTCTGAGGACAGTGACAGTGTACTTACATAATAAAACAAATAAAATCTTTTTTAAAAAATATTAAAATCAACTTTCAGAGCAACAGAATATCTTAAATGTATAACAAGTAAACAGCCTGAATAGTAATCATTGAAGTACCTATAATGAAGACCTCATCTCTCTTCACTAGTGAATTCTATCAAATATTTGAATAAAAATAAAGCTACTTCTTCACCAATTCTTCCCCCTCCAAACACAAGGAACCCTTCATAATTCATTCTATGATGTCCTGATGATAAAATCAGACAAAGACATTACAAGAAAGAAAAATGGAGACAGAAACTGCAGAACTATTTCCCAAGTGAATATAGGAGCAAAAGTCCCAACAAAATATATTAAACTAAATCCATCAGCATATAAAAAGGATTATACCACACAATCAAATGTAATATACCCCTCGATTGAAGCTTGGGTTAACATATTGTGATGTTTCTTCTTGTTTGGTGTGAGAGATGCCTAGGACATTATCATGTCTATGAGGGCACTTCCACAGATGGCTACATCATGAGAGCTCTGAGCTAATATAACAGTTTCATTAACTGAGAACTTCAAAAATGTGAATATCAGATGAGAAGGCAGTACAACTATGGAGTATGGGATACCTACTTGGGGTATATCTTAGCCCCTGACACCTCTTATTACTTTCCTTGCTTCCTGACCACCAGGAGGTAACTTTGGTTAGCCACATCCTTTTTTCCACGATGTTCTGGTTCACCATACCACAGTCTGCCACAGTCAATTGTGGACTGGAACTTCCAAAAAGTACAAACCAAAAGAAGTCTTTTCCCTTTTTATTTTAAGTTGATTATGTCAGATAGTTTCTCATGCTATAAAAGGCTAACACAAATCTTAAAATCAAGTATGTAATATTAATAGAGAACAAAAACTCAACATGGTTATTTTAATAAATGCAGATAAAATATTTGAAAAAAACTAATAATTTCTATAATAGAAACAATAAAAAAAAAAAATAGGAACAGGAGGGAATTCCCTCAAGATAATGAAGTAGTATTTAGATTAAATTGACAGCTAAATCATACTTGAGGATGATATACTGAATAACTTCTCTGTCAGTTCAGGACAAAAAAGGATGCCTACTGACAATACTTCTATGCAGCCTTATGCTGGAAGTCTAGGGAACAGCAGTTAAATGAGGAAAATAAATCAAAGGCATCCATATAGAAAGGAATATGGAAGACTACATCCATTAACAGAGGATATGATTGTATGTAAAGGAAATCATAGTGAATCCACCAAGGTTCCTATTAAAGCCAATAAGTGAAATTGAGCAAGGATTCAGGATTCAAGATTACAATGAGAAAATCGGTTAGTTGTATTCCCATACACTAGTAATTACTAATACAAAAGAGAAATGAAGAAAACAGTCCCAAGTACAATAGAGCCCTAAAAGATAAAAAAAAAACTTGGGAATAAATTTAACTAAAGAAATATAAGTATAACTCACTGAAAACTTCAAAATATCACAGAAAGGATTTAAAGAAGAGCTCAGCATTTAAGGGCATTTGCTGTTCTTTCAGAGGATTAAAGACGACTCCCAGAACCCACATGATAGGTCACAAAGATTTGTAACTTCAGTTCCTGGAACTCCAAAGCCCTCTTCTAACCCCCATGGATTCACATGCACGCATGTGTTCTTTTTCTCTGACATTTACAAACAAAGTATCCATCCTTCTATTTCCATTTTTTCTTGTGATTTGTTTGTATCAATAATCCAGTTGTAGGTTTTTCCTTACATATGTAGACCTTATTTTCTTTTTAAAAAAATTTTAATTGGATATTTTCTTTATTTACATTTCAAATGTTGTCCCCTTTCCTAGTTCCCCCCTCCTGGAAACCCCCTATCCCATCACCCTTCCCCCTGCTTCTATGAGGGTGCTCCTCCACCCACATACTTATACCTCCCCACCCTCTATTCCCCTACACCGGGGCATCTGTTGAGCCTTTATAGGACCAAGGACCTCTCCTCCCATTGATGCCTGACAAGGCCATCGTCTGCCTCATATGCATCTGGAGCCATGGGTCCCTCCATGTGTACTCCTTGGTTGGTGGCTTAGTCCCTAGGAGATATGGGAGGGTCTGGTTGTTAGATATTGTTGCTCTTCCTGTGGGGTCGAAAACCCCTTCAGCTCCTTCAGTTCTTTCTCTAACTCTTCCATTGGGGACCTTGCACTCAGTCCAATGGTTGGCTGCGAACATCCAACTCTGTATTTATAAGCCTCTGGCAGGGCCTCTCGGGAGACAGCTATATCAGGCTCCTTTCAGCAAGCATTTTCTGGCATCCACAATAGTGTTGGGTTTTGGTGACTGTGTATGGGATGAATCCCGAGATGGGATAGTCTCTGGATGGGCTTTCCTTCTGTCTCTGCTCCACACTTTGTCTCCATATTTGCTCCTATGAGTATTTTGTTCCCCCTTCTAAGAAGGACTGAAGCACCCACACTTTGGACTTCCTTCTTCTTGAGCTTCATGTGGTCTGTGATTTGTATCTTGAGTATTCTGAGATTTTGGGCTAATATCCACTTATCAGTGAGTGTATACCATTTGGGTTCTTTTGTGATTGTGTTACCTGACTCAGGATAGTATTTTCTAGTTCCATCCATTTGCCTAAGAATTTCAGGAATTCATCATTTTTAATAGCTGAGTAGTATTCCATTGTGTAAATGTACCACATTTTCTGTATCCATTCCTCTGTGGAGGGACATCTGGGTTGTTTCCAACTTCTGGCTATTATAAATATGGCTGCTATGAACATAGTGGAACATGTGTTTTTATTACATGTCGGAGCATCTTTTTAGGTGTATGCCCAGGAGTGATATAGCTGGGTCCTCAGGTTATATTATGTCCAATTTTCTGAGGAACCAGACTGATGTCCAGAGGGGTTGTACCAGCTTGCAATCCCACCAACAATGGAAGAGTGTTCCTCTATTTCCACATCCTCGCCAGTATCTGCTGTCACCTGAGTTTTTGATCTTAGCCATTCTGACTGTTGTGTGGTGGAATTTCAGGGTTGTTTTGATTTGCATTTCCGCGATTACTAAGGATGCTGAACATTTCTTCAGGTGCTTCTCTGCCATTCGATATTTCTCGGGTGAAAATCCTTTGTTTAGCTTTTTACCCCGTTTTTTAATAGGATTATTTAATTCTCTGGAGTTTAACTTCTTGAGTTTTTTGTATATGTTGTATATTACCCCTCTATCAGATGTAGGATTGGTAAAGGTCTTTTCCCAATCTGACGTTTGCCGTTTTGTCCTACTGGCAGTGTCCTTTGCCTTACAGAAGCTTTGCCTTGCATTTGCCGATTCTTGATCTTAGGGCATAATGGCTACTCCAGCTTGTTTCTTGGGACCATTTACTTGGAAAATTGTTCACCAACCTTTTACTCTGAGGTAGTATCTGTCTTTGTTACTGAGGTACGTTTCCTATATGCAGCAAAATGCTGGGTCCTGTTTATGTATCAGTCCATTAGTCTATGTCTTTTTATTGGAGAATCGAGTCCACTGATGTTAAGAGATATTAAGGAAAAACGATTGTTGATTCCTGTTATTTTTGTTCTTAGAGGTGAAATTATATTTGTTTTTTTTTATTTTCATATTTTATTTACATTTCAAATGTTTCAGATCTCCCCTTTGGAACCTCCCCATTCCCTCCGCCTTCCCCCTGCCAATATGGGATATTCTCCAACCCACCCTCCCACCTACCCACCCACTCTCGTCTTTCGTCCTTGTCATTCTCCTATACTGGGGCATCTAACACCCTCAGGCCCAAGGACCTCTCCTCCCCCTGATGGATAACAAGACCCTCCTCTGCCGCATTTGTGGCCAGCACCATGGGTCTCTCCATGTGTATTCTTTAGTTGGTGGATCAGTCTCCCGAAGTATCAGGGGGTCAGGCCAGTTACTACTGTTGCTACCTCCTTGGGGCTGCACACTCCCTCAGCTCCTTCAGTCCGTTCTCCAAGCCCTCCATTTGGGATGTCACACTCAGAACTACTGTTGTTGTGAAGTGACTCTTGGGTATTTCAAATTTTGGGGCTAATAACCTCTTAACAGTGAGTACATACCATGTTCATTCTTTTCTGACTGTGTTACCTCGCTCAGTATGATATTTTCAAGATCCATCCATTTGTCTACGAATTTCATGAAGTCACTGTTTTTAATTGCTGAGTAGTATTCCATTGTGTAAATGTACCACATTTTCTGTATCCATTCCTCTGTGGAGGGACATCTGGGTTGTTTCCAGCTTCTGGCTATTATAAATATGGCTGCTATGAACATAGTGGAACATGTGTCTTTATTACATGTTGGAGCATGTTCTGGGTATATGCCCAGGAGTGGAATCGCTGGGTCCTCAGGTAGTATTATGTTCATTTTTCTGAGGGTCTGCCAAACTGATTTCCAGAGAGGTTGTATCATCTTGCATTCCCACCAGCAATGGAGGATTGTTCCTCTTTCTCCCCATCCTCACCAACATCTGCTGTCACCTGAGTTTTTGATCTTAGCCATTCTGACTGGTGTGAGGTGAAATCTCAGGGTTGTTTTGATTTGCATTTCCATGATGACTAAGGATGTTGAACATTTCTTTAGGTGCTTCTCGGCCATTCGAGTTTCCTCAGTTGAGAATTCTCTGTTTAGCTTTCTTCCCCATTTTTTGATAGGGTTATTTGGTTCTCTGGCGTCTAGCTTCTTGAGTTCTTTGTATACTTTGGATATTAGCCCTCTATCAGATGTAGGATTGGTAAAGATCTTTTCCCAATCTGTAGGTTGCCGTTTTGCACTATTCACAGTGTCCTTTGCCTTACAGAAGCTTTGTAATTTTATGAGGTCCCATCTGTCAATTCTTGATCTTAGAGCACAAGCCATTGGTGTTCTGTTCAGGCACAATTCCCCTGTGCCCAAGTGTTCGAGATTCTTCCCCACTTTCTCTTCTATTAGATTCAGTGTATCTGGTTTTATGTGAAGGTCCTTGATCCACTTGGACTTGAGCTTTGTACAGGGAGATAGGAATGGATCAATTCTCAATCTTCTACATGTAGACTGCCAGTTGATCCAGCACCATTTGTTGAAGATGCTGGTTTTTTCCACTGTATGGTTTTAGCTCCTTTTTCGAAGATCAATTGACCATATGTGTGTGGGTTCATTTCTGGGTCTTCGATTCTATTCCATTGATCTATCTGCCTGTCATTGTACCAATATCATGCAGTTTTTATCACTACTGCTCTGTAGTACAGCTTGAGGTCAGGGAGGCTGATTCCCCCAGAAGACCTTTTATTGTTGAGGATAGTTTTTGCTATCCTGGGTTTTTTGTTATTCCATATGAATTTAAGAATTGCTCTTTCTAGGTCTACAAAGAATTGAGTTGGGATTTTGATGGGGATAGCATTGAATCTGTAGATTGCTTTCGGCAGGATGGCCATTTTTACTATGTTAATCCTGCCGATCCATGAGCATGGGAGATCTTTCCATCTTCTGAGGTCTTTTTCGATTTCTTTCTTCAGAGACTTGAAGTTCTTGTCATACAGATCTTTCACTTGTTTGGTTAGAGTCACACCAAGATATTTTATATTGTTTGTAACAATTGTGAAGGGTGTCATTTCCCTAATTTCTTTCTCAGACTGTTTATACTTCAAGTATAGGGAATTATATTTGTGTGGCTATCTTTTTTTGGGTTTGTTGACAGATTACTTTCTTGCTTTTTCTACAGTGTAGTTTCCCTCCTTGTGTTGGAGTGTTCCATCTATTATCATTTGTAGGGTTGGATTTGTGGAAAGATATTGTGTAAATTTGGATTTGTCATAGAATATTTTGGTTTCACCATCTATGATTATTGGGAGTTTTGCTGTGTATAGTAGCCTGGGCTGGCATTTGTGTTCTCTTGGGGTCTGTATGAGATCTGCCCATGTTGTTCTAGCTATCATAGTCTCTGGTGAGATGTCTGGTGTAATTCTGATAGGTCTGCCTTTATATGTTACTTGCCCTTTTTCCCTTACCGCTTTTAAAAAATTCTTTCCTTGTTTTGTGCATTTGGTGTTTTCACTATTATGTGATGGGAGGAATTTCTTTTCTAGTCTAGTCTATTTGGAGTTCTGTAAGCTTCTTGTATGTTCATGGGCATCTCTTTCTTTAGATTAGGGAAGTTTTCTTCTAAAATTTTGTTGAAGATATTTACCAGCCCATTAAGTTGGGAATCTTCGCTCTCTTCAATACCTATTATCCTTAGGTTTGCTCTTATTGTGTCTTGAATTTCCTGGATGTTTTTCGGTTAGGAGCTTTTTGCATTTTGCATTTTCTTTGACTGTTGTGTCAATGTTTTCTGTGGCATCTTCTGCACCTGAGATTCTTTCTTCTAGCTCTATCATCATTATGAGAAGTGATGTTAGATCTGAATCTTGCTTTTCCGATGTGATGGTGTATCCAGGACTTACTATTGTGAAAGAATTGGGTTCTGATGATGACTGGTAACCTTGGTTTCTGTTGCTTATGTTCTTGTGCTTGCCTCCCACTATCTGATTATCTCTAGTGCTTCCTGCACTAGCTATGTCTGACTGGATCCTGTATTTCCTGTGATCTTAGTTGTGTCAGAACTCCTCAGAGTCCAGCTGTTGCTGTGATCCTATGAATCCTAAGGAATCCTGAGATCCTGGGTGTGTCAGAGGTCCTGGGAATCAACCTGCCTCTAGGACCCTGAGGTCCTGGTGTGATCAAGCTTCTGAGATCCTGGGATCCAGAGATCCTGTGATCCTAGGCGTGTTAAAGTGCCTGGGAGTGGAGTTTCCTCTGGGTGTTGTGGGACTGGCTGTGGAGTTTTTGCCCAAGGTTTGCTCAGGGCACCGGCTCAGACTGGGAGCCCAGTTCTAGTTTTTATTGTATAAATCATACATTGATGCTGGGGCCATATCTCATTTGGAAGATTGCTTGCCTAGAATGCACAAAGACCTGGGTTCTATTCCCAGCACCACATAAAATGTGGATAGAAGGCTGGAGAGATAACTCTGTAGTTAAGAGCACTTGTTGCCTTCCCAGGTTCAGTTTTCACCACCCACAATGTAGCTTACCACTATCCATAACTCCAGTGCCAAGACCTCCAACACTTTCTTCTGATCTCTGTGCACACCAGGTAAGCACATGGTGCACATACATACAAGCAAGCAAAACATTCATACAGACAAAATAAATAAATATTTTAAACATGGAGCACACACCAATTTTCCCAGTATTTTTTTAGAATGTGGAGGCCAGAGATTCGGAAGGTCAAGGTCACTTTCAGATATTTAGAAAGTTTGAAGGTTACTTGGATTAGAGACACTATCTCAAAAAAGACCCCCTCCCTTTAAGTAACACTTTGATTAATTTTATTTTGTGTGTTTTGACTCAAAAAGGTCTTGAGTGTTCATATAATCAAATAGTAATTCATCAGCTGGAAAATGGTTTTATAAGTACTTAGACATAATACATTTATTTATTTATTTATTTATTTTAAAAATTGTGAAAAGTTCTCATGTTTTCTTAAACTAATCATTAGCTACCTTCATATTTTTTAAAATCAAACCCCTTATCTGTTCTATACTGAATAGTCCCCATCATTTTATGGACATTTTGAGATTTAGCATGCTCCTTGTTTATATAAAGTAATTATCCTTTTCAGTCATTAATTAAACATGCATGCTGACATATTTTACCAGTTTATTTGCTGTTTTTTTCACACATCCGAAGCATTCCCTCACGTTCATTCTTCTTCTAGATAGCATGCATAATTCAGTACTCCTTTCAACTGGTGTCTAAGTGTTGTACCATTCAAATTTTGTAAATTGTAAAATATTTGTATTTTACTTCACTCTTGAATAAGAATTATATGTGCATAAATTTCCAGCTTGGATATATTGCTTCATTGTCTCCTTGCAACCATTGCTAATGAAAAGCCTGCTTTCTCCCTAATTATTCTCTTATATCTGTCTTTTCTACTTGGTAGCTCTGTAAATATTTTCTCTCTATGCCTGCTGCTCTTCATTTGTGTTTCAGTGTTGTTAAGTGATGGGTATTCTTTGATTTATCCTGCTCAGTCTTAAAGTGTTCCTTGCTCTGAAGATTCATACCTCTCATCAATTATTGGTAAAACTTATAACTATTTCCTTAAATATCACTAGCAGTTTAGCCTCTTATAGAATACACATTGCACCTAAGCATTGTTACTGCTAAATATTTTTTGAAAATGTTACTATGTGGCTGAGCTCCTATTCCCAATCTCCCTGCCTCAACCTCCAGAATCACCTGTTCACCACCTCACCCAAAAACCTGTGTGATTTCAAACTCTCTCCATGGTAACTTTTTTATTTGCTATTACTATCTCTACACTGTATTATGGATGAATTCTTCAAATAGTTTTGTAATTCACAAATTTTCTATTCAAATGTGTTTAGTTTTCAGTTTATGTATTGAGTCTTGGGACAGGACTGATGGCTTCACGGTTAAGAGCTCTTCCAGACCCAGGTTTGATTACCAGCACCCACATGGCAGCTCCATAACTCTAGATCCAGGGGTTTTCTGACATCCATGGATACTGCAAGCATGTAATGCACAGATATACATACAGGCAAAACACTCACATATATAAACTTAAATTTCTATTTATTGGGTACTGTCAGTAATTATATCTTCATTCTGTTTTTTTTTTTTTACTTTATTTACATTTCAAATGTTTCCCCCTTTCCAGATCTCCCCTTTGGAACCCCCCTATTCCCTCTCTCCTCCCCTGCCTCTATGGGGGTTTACCCACCCACCCACTCTCTTCTTCCTTCCTTGGCATTCTCCTATACTGAGGGATCTAATACCCTCAGGCACAAGGGCCTCTCCTCCCACTTATGTCTAACAAGACCCTCTGCTACCGCATATGTTGCCAGGATCATGGGTCACTCCATGTGTATTCTTTGATTGGTGGATCAGTCTCCAGGAGTATCGGGTGGTCAGGACAGTTGGCACTGTTGTTGCCTTTCTGGGGATGCAAACTCCCTCAGCAATTTCAGTCCCTTCCCCAAGTCCTCCATCTGGGACTTCACACTCTGCCCTATTGTTGCTGTGAAGTGACTCTTGGGTACTTTTGGGCTAATAACCACTTAACAGTGAGTACATACCATGTTCATTCTTTTGTGACTGTGTTACCTCGCTCAGTATGATATTTTCAATATCCATCCATTTGTCTGTGAATTCATGAAGTCATTGTTTTTAATTGCTGAGTAGTATTCCATTGTGTAAATGTACCACATTTTCTGTATCCATTCCTCTGAGGAGGGACATCTGGGTTGTTTCCAGCTTCTGGCTATTATAAACATGGCTGCTACGAACATAGTGGAACATGTGTCTTTATTACATGTTGGAACATCTTCTAGGTATATGCCCAGGAGTGGAATCGCTGGGTCCTCAGGCAGTATTATGTTCATTTTTCTGAGGGTCTGCCAAACTGATTTCCAGAGAGGTTGTATCATCTTGCATTCCCACCAGCAATGGAGGAGTGTTCCTCTTTCTCCACATCCTCGCCAACATCTGCTGTCACCTGAGTTTTTGATCTTAGCCATTCTAACTGTGTGAGGTGAAATCTCAGGGTTGTTTTGATTTGCATTTCCGTGATGACTAAGAATGTAGAACAATTCTTTAGGTGCTTCGGCCATTCGAGTTTCCTCAGTTAAGAATTCTCCGTTTAGTTCGCTTCCCCATTTTTTGATAGGGTTATTTGGATCTCTGGAGTCTAGCTTCTTTAGTTCTTTGTATACATTGGATATTAGCCCTCTATCGGATGTAGGATTGGTAAAGATCTTTTCCCAATCTATAGGTTGCTGTTTTGTCCTATTTATAGTGTCCTTTGCCTTACAGAAGCTTTGTAATTTTATGAGGTCCCATCTGTCAATTCTTGATCTTAGAGCACAAGCCATTGGTGTTCTGTTCAAGAACATTTCCCCTGTGCCCATGTGTTCGAGACTTTTCCCCACTTTCTCTTCTGTTAGATTCAGTGTATCTGGTTTTATGTGAAGGTCCTTGATCCACTTTGCCTTGAGCTTTGTACAGGGAGATAGGAATGGATCAATTCGCATTCTTCTACATGTAGACCACCAGTTGAACCAGCACCATTTGTTGAAAGTGCTATCTTTTTTTCCACTGGATGGTTTTAGCTCTTTTGTCAAACACCAAGTGACCATAAGTGTGTGGGTTCATTTCTGGGTCTTCAATTCTATTCCATTGATCTACCTGCCTGTCATTGTACCAATACCATGCAGTTTTTATCACTAAAGCTTGAGGTCAGGGCGGCTGATTCCCCCAGAAGTCCTTTTATTGTAGAGAATAGTTTTTGCTATCCTGGGTTTTTTGTTATTCCATATGAATTTAAGAATTGCTCATTGTAAGTCTATGAAGAATTGAGTTGGGATCTTGATGGGGATTGCATTGAATCTGTAGATTGCTTTCGGAAGGATGGCCATTTTTACTATATTAATCCTGCCAATCCATGAGCATGGGAGATCTTTCCATCTTCTGAGGTCTTCTTTGATTTCTTTCTTCAGAGACTTGAAGTTCTTGTCATACAGATCTTTCACTTGTGTGGTTAGAGTCACACCAAGATATTTTATATTGTTTGTGACTATTGTGAAGGATGTCATTTCCCTAATTTCTTTCTCAGACTGTTTGTCCTTTGAGTATAGGAAGGCTACTGATTTGCTTGAGTTAATTTTGTATCCAGCCACTTTGCTGAAGTTGTTTATCAGCTGTAGCAGATCTCTGGTGGAGTTTTTCAGGTCACTTAAGTATACCATCATATCATCTGCAAATACTATAGAACTTCAAGTACTATATTGAATAGATAGGGCAAGAGAGGGCAGCCTTGTCTAGTCCCCGATTTTAGTGGGATTGCTTCGAGTTTCTCTCCATTTAGTTAGATGTTGGCTACTGATTTGCTGTATATTGCTTTTACTATGTGTAGGTATGCTCCTTGAATTCCTGATCTTTCCAAGACTTTTATCATGAAGGGATGTTGAACTTTGTCAAATGCTTTTTCAGCATCTAATGAAATGACCATGTGGTTTTTTTCTTTGAGTTTGTTTATGTAGTGGATTACATGAATGGATTTCTGGGTATTGAATCATCCCTGCATCCCTGGGATGAAGCCTACTTGATCATGGTGAATGACTGTTGTGATGTGTTCTTGGATTCGGTTTGCAAGAATTTTATTGAGTATTTTTGTATAGATATTCATCGAAATTGGTATGAAGTTTTCTTTTATTGTTGGGTCTTTGTGGGGTTTTGGTATCAGTGTAACTGTGGCCTCATAGAATGAATTGGGTAGTGTTCCTCCCGTTTCTATTTTGTGGAATAGATTGAAGAGTATTGGTATTAGGTCTTCTCTGAAGGTCTGATAGAATTCTGCACTGAACCCATCTGGTCCTGGGCTTTTTTTGGTTGGGAGACTTTAAATGACTGCTTCTATTTCTTTAGGTTTTATGGGACTGTTTTTATGGTTTATCTTATCCTTACTTAACTTTGCTATTTGGAATCTGACTAGAAACTTGTCCATTTCCTCCAGATTTTCCAATTTTGTTGCATATAGGCTTTTGTAGTAGCATCTGATGATTTTTTTTTAATTTCCTCAGAGTCTGTTGTTATATCTCTTTTATTCATCTCAAATTTTATTAATTTGCACACTGTCTCTGTGCCCTCTGGTTAGTCTGGCTAAGGGTTTATCTATCTTGTTGATTTTCTCAAAGAACCAGCTCCTGGTTTTGTTGATTCTTTGTATAGTTCTTTTAGTTTCCTCTTGGTTGATTTCAGCCCTTAATTTGATTATTTCCTGCCTTCTACTCCTCTTGGGTGTATTAGCTTCTTTTTGTTCTAGAACTTTCAGGTGTGCTGTTAAGTGTTAGTCTATGCTCTCTCCAGTTTCTTTTTGGAGGCACTCAGAGCTATGAGTGCTTTCATTGTGTCCCATAGGTTTGGGTAAGTTGTACTTTCATTTTCATTAAACTCTAGGAAGTCTTTAATTTCTTTATTTCTTCCTTGACCAAGTTATCATTGAGCAGAGCATTGTTCAACTTCCATGTGTATGTGGGCTTTCTGTTGCTGTTGTTGCCATTGAAGACCAACCTTAATCTGTAGTGATCTGATAGGAGGCATGGGATTATTTCAATCTTCTTATATCTGTTGAGGTTTGTTTTGTGACCAATTATATGATCAATTTTGGAGAAGGTACCATGAGGTGATGAGAAGAAGGCATATTCTTTTGATGTAGGATGAAATGTTCTATAGATATCTGTTAAGCCCATTTGGTACATAGCATCTGTTAGTTTCACTGTGTTTCTGTTTGGTTTGTGTTTCCAAGATCTGTCCATTGTTGATTGTGGGGTGTTGAAGTCTCCCACTATTATTGTTTGAGGTGCAATACGTGCTTTGAGCTTTAGTAGAGTATCTTTTATGAATGTGGGAGCTCTTGCATTCGGGGCATAGATGTTCAGAATTGAGAGTTCTTCTTGGTAGATTTTTCCTTTGATGAATATGATGTGTCCTTCTTTACCTTTTTTGATGAATTTTGGTTGAAAGTCAATTTTATCCGATATTAGAATGGCTACTCCAGCCTGTTTCTTGGGGCCATTTGCCTGGAAAATTTTTTTCCAGTCCTTTACTCTGAAGTAGTGTTTGTCTTTAACACGGAGGTGCATTCCTGGATGCAGCAAAACGCTGGGTCCTGTTTATGGATCCAGTCTGTCAGTCTATGTCTTTTTATTGGAGAGTTGAGACCATTGATGTTAAGAGATATTAAAGAATAGTGATTGTTGTTTCCTGTTATTTTTGATGTTGTTTATGTGGCTATCTTCTTTTGAATTTGTTGAAAGATTACTTTCTTGCTTTTGCTTGAGTGTAGTTTCCCTCCTTGAGTTGGCGTTTTCCATGTATTATTCTTTGTAGGGCTGGGTTTGTGGAAACATACTGTGCAAATTTGGATTTGTCATAGAATATTTTGGTTTCACCATCTATGATTATTGAGAGTTTTGCTGGGTATAGCAGCCTGGGCTGGCATTTGTGTTCTTTTAGAGTCTGTATGAGCTCTGCCCAGGATCTTCTAGCTTTCATAGTCTCTGGTGAGAAGTCTGGTGTAATTCTGATAGGTCTGCCTTTATATGTTACTTGACCTTTTTCCCTTACTGCTTTTAATATTCTTTCCTTATTTTGTGTATTTGGTGTTTTGAGTATAATGTGATGGGAGGAATTTCTTTTCTGGTCCAGTCTATTTGGCGTTCTGTAGGCTTCTTGTATATTTATGTTCATCTCTTTCTTTAAGTTAGGGAAGTTTTCTTCTATAATTTTGTTGAAGATATTTACTGGTCCTTTATGTTGGGAATCTTCACTCTCTTCTATACCTATTATCCTCAGGTTCTGTCTTCTCATTGCATCCTGGATATCTTGGATGTTTTGCGTTAGGAGCTTTTTGGATTTTATGTTTTCTTTGACTGTTGCGTCCATGTTTTCTATGGTATCTTCCGCACCTGAGATTCTTTCTTCCATCTCTTGTATTCTGTTGGTGATGCTTGCATCTATGACTCCTGATTTCTTTCCTATGTTCTCTAACTCCAGGGTTGTCTCCCTTTGTGATTTCTTTATTGTTCCTATTTCTGTTTTTAATTCTTGAATGGTTTTGTTCATTTGTTTGATTGTGTTTTCCTGTAATTCTTTAAGGGATTTTTGTATGTCCTCTTTAAGGGTTTCCAGTTGTTTACCTGTGTTCTCATGTATTTCTTTAAGGGAGTTATTTATTTCCTTCTTAAAATCTTCTATCATCCTGTTGATAAGTGATTTTAAGTCTGAGTCTTCCTTTTCTGGTGTGTTGGGGTATCCAGGGCTGGCTGTGGTGGGAGAGCTGGGTTCTGATGAAGCCAAGTAGTCTTGGTTTCTGTTCCTTGTGTTCTTGCCCTTACCTTTCACCATCTGGTTATCTCTGGTGCTAGCTGGTCTTTCTCTCTCTGACTGTGGCTTGTCTTTCCTACTAGCCCAAGTGTCAGTATTCCTCGGAGACTAGATCTCTTTCCTGGCTGTTCCTCAGTCCCTGCGTCTGGAGTCCTCCTTCTGCTGGCTTTTCCACACTAGTGAGTGGCTCGCTTTCTCCCTGCGCTGTTTGGCAATGGAGACCTGGTGGCCCAGGCAGAGGTCTCTCCCATTCTGTTTTTTAGTATTCAACTTGCCCTTAATCATTTATAAATTCTTGTTCTTATGAAAATTTATATTTTCATTCTATTATCTTAGCTATATTGATAATGCAATCTTTATAAGCTTTAAGTAACCTATTTTACTTCCATTTTGAGTAAATTCTTGTTCTCTCATTGGTGTTTTGTCAACTGCCTTTCTTAGTACACAGCTTATCAAAAGCCAGAAGTTAACTTCTGAGATTGTTCCTCAAGCACTGTTCATTTTGTTTTGGGGATAGGACCTGTCACTGGCCTACAACTGGCCTTTAAAGAGTCACAGGAAGATTTCAATCTTCAAATGGATATTTTAACTGGTCTATGAATTGTCAATGCTTATCCTCTAGGATGCACCCTGTACTGGCTGGTTTTATGTCTTAACTTAACACAAGCTGGAGTTATCACAGAGAAAGAAGCCTTCCTTGAGGAAATGCTTCCATGAGATCCAGCTGTAAGGCATTTTCTCTATTAGTGATCAAGGGTGGGAAGGCCCACTGTGGGTGATACTATCTCTGGGCTGGTAGTTGTGTTCTATAAGAAAGCAAACTGAGCAAGCCAGAGAAAGCAAGCCAGTAAGTTACATCCCTCCATGGCCTCTGTATCAGCTCCTGCTTCCTGATCTGCTTAAGTTCCAGCCCTGACTTTCTTTGGTGATGAACAGCAATGTGGAAGTATAAGCTGAATAAATCCTTTCCTCCCCCCCCCCCAAAAAAAAGAGTCACAGGAAAATCATGGCTTTTGTTTAGTGTAGGTTCTTGTGCTTCCATGGCAAGCTCCTTACCAGCTGAACTATCTCTTCATATCCTCATCTTGAATCTTTAAGAGAGCTTTCTTTCATCCTCTTTTTCCTGCTTCTGCTTCTTCTTTTCCAGCATATTTTGTTTGCTTGTTTTTGTTTTTAATTTTGTTTTATTTTGGTTTGGGAGCTGGGTTTTCCCTGTGTTGCCCAAGCTGGCCCCAAACTCCTAAGCTCAGTAGATTCTCTTGCTTCAGCCTCTCAAGTAACTAGGAGCACAGATGTGTACCACCATGCCTGCTGGCCAGCAGATTGTCAACAAGTGGTTAATGATGCAGAACCAGGTCCAGTCTTGTGATTGCCTCACCCTTTGCAGCTCTAGTCACTAAGCCTGTGGACATTTGGAGTCCATTCTGGTTTCGAAGTTACCTATGTCCTCTTGGCCCTCAGAGGCCCAGTAATGAAACACAGCCTGGAAGGCACAGCTCTGGGTGCTGGCTTTCATCTTCTTTGTCTCTTCCTTTCAGGATAAATAGTGTGAGAGAGAACATTTGGCACCTATTTTAAAAGAATGGCTGAACTTTGTGGTACCGCACTGCCTAGGTAATGCTCAGCAGGCAGAGTGGGGCCTCTGTAAAGACAGAGAAGTAGATGGGCTATCCAGCAGGGGCCTGGGAGCCAGGCTTTTAAAACCCAGGATGAAATTTTGCTTGTAACTCTTTGGGCACACATGGCGCAGAGAGAATTTTAACTATTTCTTCCCACCCTATTTTTGTTATGGGGCTAGATCAAAGATTCAATAAATGAATATACTTTCAGGAATGTCAGAATATGAGAAAATATTCCAAGGACTTAAAGAAGGACCAGAGCTAGGGGGGAGGGAGGGAGAAAGGGGAGGTAGGAAAGTGTAGTGGCTATTTCTGATTGTCAACTTGACTATATCTGGAGTGAATTACAATCCAGAATTAGAAGGCTCACCTGTGATCTAGATCTTGTGCCTGGAAGACACAAGTTTCAGGTGTGGTGGTATGCGTGCCTCTAATCTGGGCCTCGACTGCTGCTGGAGATCTACATAAGGACATTGGAATAGGGAAGATTCAATCTTCTTCACCTTCGAGCCTTGTGGGACTAAGCGACTGCTAGATCCTTGGGTTTTCATTCACAGCTGCTGCCGACCATTGTTGGGGAGTTTGACTACAGACTGTAAGTCATCAACAAATTCCCTTACTATATAGAGACTATCCATAAGTTCTGTGACTCTAGAGAACCCTGACTAATACAGAAAGATAAATGAGTAAGAAGAAGGGGGCAGGGAAAGGAAGCTGATAGGAAAAATGTGGTGGGGGATAAAGATGGGAAGGGAGAGAGGAAAGACAGAAGCAGAGCCAGAGATAGAGGTGGGGGAAGAACGGCCACAGGAAAAACATACAAGAGACTATCAAAACCACTGATAAATAAGAAAAGCTTGCAAATTTGCCATCACTGTGTTGAAATCAGTCCATCTCCTTGCTTTTAAAAATGAAAACAAAGGACAAAACTGTGTAGATGCAGTCCATTGCTGAGTCTGTGGAGGGAAGAACCCAGAAGGGAGGAAGTAGTAATGTTGTTTTCACTAATGACTAATGTTCCCATCACTGGAATGAGCCTTCTAAGCTGGAATTAGAAGGTTGTTCTACCCTTGCCTGCCCATTGCTGAGCACAGATGGGGAACACTCCCATCACCTCTGGTTACTTCTACCAGCCAGGCAGATTTGATTGTCTCTTCAATAACGCATCCCTCCATAGCCTTATAATAGTTTTTTTTTTTTTTTTATCCTGAGTACCACTAATTGCCTTTCTGCTGAGTGCATGTGTAAGGCATTGATTGATGACACTGCAGTCAGCAGCAGCCAGAGGAGTCTTGGCTGACATTCACTTCCCTCCTGGCCAATATAGCAGGTGAGGTTATTTGAGACCAGTGACTGAGGCGCTGGAGAGAGTGAGGCCTCATCTGCAAACTAGAACTTAGGTTAATAGGATGAACCATGAAGCCTCATCCTCAATGCCCTTGGAGTCTCCCCTTGGAAAAATTTAGTGAGCTATCAGCATGAGGCCAAATGTTTGCTCTTCTCCAAGAGTGCCTCCATTTAAGAAGACTGTACATGCAAGTAGTTGATTTGGGAAGTGTCGATGACACAGGTAGTGGATTGGGAAGATATGAGAAGGCTAGAAGGCAGATGGTAAAGGAAACTCTGTCAAGCCAGCTTCCACTGTGAAAATTGACCCACAGGGAAATGATATGCACACCACAAGCCTGAGAGGTCTGTGCAGCTCCAATAGCACCTGCCCAAAGGCCTTAGTAGACCCAGTGAGGCATGTTTCATTTCCTGAGCTCATCTGGGAAAGCTTTCCATTTCTAGCGTTTTGTAGCAGGTGCTCATTCAGTATAGCTCAGCAGCCCCTGTTGAGCTGCTCCTGAATGAGTCCCAGAACTTGAATTAGACTTTACCATTTTATTTGCTACACAACTAACCAGTCAGCCAGGGAGACAACGAACTTCTCTTGACTCTCAGGTCTTTTTTTTTTTTCAACCTGTCATCTGTTAAATGGAGATCAGCCCTTACAGCATCCACCCCCACCCCTGCCAGTAATGAAGTGAGCCTCAACATCAAAATAATATATATCAGGAATGTATTGGTCACTGTCCTCATCACTGTGACAATACATCTTACAGATGCAACCTAAGGGAGAAGAAGTCCATGCTGGCTCACAGTTTCAGAGGGTGCCATCCATTACAGTGGTGAATACATGGTGATGGAAGGAGCTTGGACCATGTGGTGGTTTGAATGAAAGTGGCCCCATAGAACTATAGGGAGTAGCATTCTGAAGGTGTGGCTTTGTTGGAGAAAGTGTGTCACTGGGAGTGGGTTTTGAGATTTCAGGAGCTCAAGCCAAGCCCAGTGTCACTTTCTCTCTTCCTTCTACCTGTGGATCCAGATGTAGAACTCTCAACTATTTATCCAACACCATGTCTGCCTGGATAATGCCATGCTTCTCTCCATAGTGATAATGGACTGAACCTCTGAAACTGTAAGCCAGCCCCAACTAAAAGTTGTCCTTTATAATAGTTGCTGTGGTTATGGTGTATCTTCACCAGCAATAGAAACCCTAAGACAGGCCAAGTTGGTGGGAGCATTCATGGCTTGTTGACATCTTGACTGACCAAGAAGCAGAGAGTTCAGGCTGGGACAAGAGGCAAATGTCACTTGTAAGGCCTGCAGATACTACATGCCCCTGGTGGTCCACTTCTACTAGCTGGGGCACAGTCCCAAAGGTCCTACAACCTCCAAAAAGATATCACTACCACTTGGGTATCAAGCAGTCAAACACATCAGCCTGTATGAGACAGTTTACATACAAATTGTAACAAGGAATTAATAAACTTTCCCTACAAAAATGTAGTAAACATCATAAGCTTTTGCAGACTCTGTAGTGTCTGCCACAGCTCATCATCCCTGCTATTATACCAGGAAAAAAGGAGTCTAGACGATTGCTATCCCATGAGCATAGCTGTATTCCAATAAACTTAAATGTATAAAATAAAGTGGAAACCTAGATTTGAGCTACCTATCCATTAGCTGTGACCTGCCAACTTCCTATATATACAAAAGAGCTTGGTAAATGTTAGTGCTATACAAATCCTTGGGATCATTTCTTTCACATCCAATAAGCCACTGAACTCACTATATACTAGGCTCATTTCTCTCCCTCACAGTGCCTATTAACTGAGTACCTGTTCTGTGCAAGGCATTATGGCAGCTCTGAAGGTGTGGGGGATTCAGTACAAATAAGACAGACATGACCCACACCCAACACCTTGGAATAGCATCTGAACCCTGTCTCTCTACCAGTCTGTGCCACTAGATTACTATACCAGTGGATCAATGAGTGATCACCTACAATTCTGCCAAAGCTTCATTCTCCGCATTAGTTAAGAAATATAAGCTTCACCCTATATCTGCACTGCTCCTTCCCGGGCCCCAGAAAGAGCCTTAATGATGGTTCACACACTTTTATATGCTTGCCAAGTTCACAAACAAAAGCATTTAACTGAGATTGAAGCCACTGTCATATTTTTACTTGGACTTATCTCTCCTCCCTTGGAGTTTCACCAACCTTGTGGTATTTTTTTTTTTAAATCATTCCATTCATTTACATCTCAAATGATATCCCAATTCCCAGTTACCCCCTTCACCAACCTCACATCCCACATGTGCCCTCACCCCTCCCCTTTGCCTGTATGAAAGTGCTCCCCACCCACCCACACTCTCTGGCCCCACCGTTCCAGCATCCCTCTATTCTGGGGCATCAAACCTCCCCAGGACCAAGGGCCTCCCCTCCCATTGCTGTCAGGCAAGGCCATCCTCTGCTACACATGTATCTTCACCAACCCTTTGAAACACCACTGTAAGCTAACAGAAAGTCATTCTAAACTCATTTTTAAAGATTCACTTATTTTTATTTTATATGAATGGTTGTTTCACCAACATGTATGTCTATGCACCATATGCATACAGCATTCACAGAGGCTGGAAGAAGGCATTAGATCCTCTGGAACTGAAGTTAGAGACTGTAGTTAGCTGCCATATGGATGCTGGGAAATGAACTCAGGTCCCCCTCAAGAGTAACAAGTGTTCACAATGGCTAAACCACTTCTCCAACTCCATTCTAAACTATTTATGATAGACTCTGGCCTTGGGGGTATGGTCTATTGGGACCTACTGGTGACAAGACTCCTTTGAGGGGCAAGAATAAAAAATTATTAAATAATGATTTAATATGGCTCTTTGGTGATCGGGTGGCCTAAGCCAAAAAGAACTGCTATTAACAGCCATAATAACATCGAACTCAGGAGCTAGTAAGACAATATCATACAAGGGTCTCTGAAAAGTTACTTTTTAAATTTTTTATTCCTTATTTTATTTATTTACATTTCAAATGTTATCCCACTTCCCAGTTTCCCCTCAGAAAACCCCCTATCCTATCCCCCTGCTTCTGTGAGGATGCTTCCCAACTTGCCTGCCCACTCCCACTTCACCACCCTAGCATTCCCCTATGCTGGGGCATAAAGCCTTCATAGGATCAAAGGCCTCCCCTCCCATAGGTGCTAGACAAGGCCATCCTCTGCTACACATGCAGCTGGAGCGATGAGACCCTCCATGTATAGTCTTTGGTGGGTGGTTTAGTCCCTGGAAGCTCTGGGGCATCTGGTTGATTGATATTGTTGTTCTTCCTATGGAGTTGCAAACCCCTTCAGCTCCTTCAGTCCTTCCCCTAACTCCTCCATTGCGGTCCCAGTGCTGAATCTGATAGTTTGCTGCAAGCATCCACCTCTGTATTTGTCAGGCTCTCGCAGAGCCTCTCAGGAGACAGCTATACCAGGCTCCTGTCAGCAAGCACTTCTTGGCATCAGCAATAATGACAGGGTTTGATAGCTAAATATGGGATGGATCCCCTGGAGGGGCAGTCTCTGGATGGCCTTTCCTTCAGTCTCTGCTTTACTCTTTGTCCTCGTACTTCCTTTAGACAGGAGCAATTCTGGGTTAAAATTTTAAGAAGTGTGGGTGACCCCATCCCTCAACTGGGGTTCCTGTATAACCTCTGGATATGGTCTCTACAGGTTCTCTCTCCCCTTTGTTGGGCATTTGAACTAATGTCATCCCTATTGGGTCCTGGGAGCCTCTTGCTTTTCCTGGGACTTTCTGGTGGCTCCCCCCAATTCCCCATCCCCCATTGCTACACACCTCTGTTCAATTTCCTGACCCTCTGTACATCTCCCTCATCTCCTCCCACACTTGATCATGTCCCATTTTTCCTCTCTCCCTCCTCTCTTCCTCCCAAGTCCCTCCCACCCTCTACCTCCCATGATTATTTTGTTCCCCCTTCTAAGTAGGACTGCAGCATCCACACTTTGCTCTTCCTTCTTCTTGAGCTTCATATGGTCTGTAAGTTGTATCATGGGTATTCCAAGCCTTTTTCCTAATATCCACTTATCAGTGAGTACATACCATGTGTGTTCTTTTGTGACTGAGTTACCTCGGCTCAGGATGATATTTTCTAGTTCCATCCATTTGCCTGTGAATTTCATGCAGTCATTGTTTTTAATAGCTGAGTAGTATTCCATTGTGTAAATATACCACATTTTCTGTATCCATTCCTCTGTTGAGGGACATCTGGGTTGTTTCCAGCTTCTGGCTATTATAAATATGGCTGCTATGAACATAGTGAAGCATGTGAGGGTGTTAATTACCTAAGCTTAGAGAAATTCACATAACAATAGAAGTAAAGTCACAAAGATTACAAATTACAAAGTCACTTTTAACTCCTCATAGGTTTGTTTGCACCCTAGAACTAGCCTGAGCCCTATAACATGACTTTTACTCTCCTAAATACCAGGACCCATGACAAATTCCTGAATGGAATTAGAAATATGGCTCACCTGTTAAGAGTACCTGATGTTCTTACAAAGGATCCAAGTTTGGTTCCCAACACCCACATTGAAGTAGCTCACACCTGCCTGTAACACCAGCTCCAGGAGCTCTGACATAGTCTACTGGCCACTGAAGACACTAAAACACAGGTGTCACATACACATAACACAGACACATTTTTAAAAAACTTAAAAATATAAACATAAGTCTTATCTGAGTATTGCTATGCATGCATACGTATTTGAATGCTTATGTACACATGTAACTATGTTTGACATTTTCACTTAAACACTCAACTCCTAGGATTAAGTGGCATCATGTGTTCCCAAATATATGTCAGTTATACAAACAATGACATCATTTATTGAAAGGCCACCACATCCAAACACTATGCATTCACTTCAAGTACTTCCAGACTGTTCCAAGATCAAGAACTTATAAGTGGGACTAGAGAAATGGGTTGGAGGCTAAGAGCATTTGCTCTCCTAAGGGAACCAAAGTTTGATTCCCAGCATCTACATCTGAAGACTCAAAACTCTCTATGTGACAGGTGATCCCACATCTTCTTCTAGTCTTCACACATGTGAAGACTACTCACAAATACTCAGATGCATGTAAATAATGAATAAAATCTTAGACAAAAATAACTTTGAGTAGCGGAGTTAAGATTTAAAGTTGAGTATTTTGAACTCCAGAACATGACTTTTAACTACCACATACGCATAGTCATTCTAAGTGTAAATGTCATAGCCTTGAGAAAGCATCTGTCAGATAAGAATCACTACAGGAAACTGGTATTTGTGTCTGGCCTGGAACAAAGATTCTGGCATAGTTGATACCATTGTCTCCTGGTACAATCCTTAGGGAGGGACCCAATCAATACCCCTCTCTCTCTCTCTCTCTCCCTCCCTCCCTCCCCCTCTCCCTCTCCCTCTCCCTCTCCCCCTCCCCCTCCCTCTCCCTCTCTCTCTCTCTCTCTCTCTCTCTCTCTTTCTCTCTTTCTCTCTGTGTGTCTCCCACTCACAATTTTGTCAACCCCTGGAGTAATACACTTGTCTTTCTCCTTTCCCCAAATATTTCTCTTCTTGGAAACTTTTTGGCTTCTAGTAGCATGAAGAGCAAGCTAAAATGACTGAGGTCTTCATGAGCATTTAGTAAGCAGTCATCTTTAGTGTACAATAATAACCATTTTATAGTGCAAAGTTTACTGAAATTTGGATTTACACATGGTTGACTACAGGAAATTGTTCGCCTTTTCTTATTTATATAGGATCTCTTTGTTTATGCAAATATTGTAGTGCCCAAACATCCTCCACTAAAGTGCACTAGTAAGAAGAAAAGGAAGCCATGACGGAGTGCTTAAAGGTACGCACCTGTAATCCTAGTACTTTGGAAGCAGTGGCAGAAATGTTGCTGCAAGTTGAAGGCCAATCTGGACTACATAATAAGTTGAAGGAGAGAGAGAGAGAGAGGGAGAGAGAGAGAGAGAGAGAGAGAGAGAGAGAGAGAGAGAGAGAGAGATTGGATAGAGGAGAGATGGGAAGGGAAGGAATGAGAGGGAGGAAAGGAAAGAATAAAGAAAAACCTGAGAAAAGGCTGGGCATTGCTACACATGCCCATACTCTTAGCATCTGAGGGGCAGAGGCAGCAGAATTGCCACAAATCCAATGCTAGACTGGTAGACACAGGAAGTCCCAAGCCACCAGGTTTACATGGTATAGCAGCCATTGTAACTGAGTCGTAATGAACAATGCGACTCCTTAGGACCACTGTCAGCACTCACATCCTGGCTTGGATGCCCTTCATAACTGTTTTCTCCCTTGCTAATATCTCCTCTCCAGCCCTTTTAACTTCTTGTCTACCTGCTCCCTCACCTATAGCAGCACCTTACCATTTCTAAGAGCCACAAGCTTCTGAATGGCCTTCTCTGATGTAGAATAAAGTGTGTGGCCCACACAAGCATAGTATAAGTTTTCTGGGTTGCTCACACTAAGGGTTGCCATCTTGGTCCCTCAAGCAGAAACTGAAACTACCTGCCAGCAAGATCAGGGTTCATCTTTCAATAAATACCTTTTCCTTCTTGTGTGGTTCATAAGCGCTACAGTGTTTCCTCTACAATAAAAGCATCAGTTAGGACTGAAAATTGTCTACTTGTTATAATTTCTCTTAACATACATTATTTTACAGCTTCAATAACTCCATAAGAATCATATAGTGCAACATGTATTCTTTTGTGTCTAGTATTTTCCTTTAGTATAGTGTTTATGAAACTCACCTGGGTAGTTCATTATTTTTTATTGTTGAGTATTACACTGTTGCATGAATAGAGTGCAATTTGCTTATCTAAATCTATTGATGAATATTTGTCTTATTTCTGATTTGTGGTAAACAGAAACAAGCACATATTTTATTTTAAAAAATCCTCTTAGTTTAATTAGGGTTGCTGGCATGTGCATGTGTGATGAGTGTGGGGTTATTTACTTGATCATGAACAATTTACCACTGGTTATAACTTTAAATCCCCCCTAACAGCCATTAACTACCAATAGTTCCTTAAGTAAGGGTGGGATCTTTCATACTCCTCCTCATCTACACTGAAATGTTAATGAGCTTGATGTTGGGCAGGGCTTGGGCAGGTAACCATGGCTGTTCCACGTTCCTGAGAGCAACAGTCTTGTCATATCCTGGAGGCATTATTAATTCATAGCACTCCTCTCCAACTCCTATAATTCTCCATCCCCTCCTTCCATAATGTGTCCCGATATTTAAAGTGGGTATTGGTACAGATCTTGTATTTAGGGCTGAGAAGTTAGCAGTTACTTATTCTCAGAATTCCAACCATTTATAAGTCTCTGTATTAGCCACCATCCACTACAAAAATGAAGCTTCTCTGAACACAACAGTATTAATATATGGATTTAAACATAAATATTTAGTGGTTAGTTTTATGACATGTTCATTTCACAATCCTAGTTCCTCACTAAAGGCTATGATCTTCCCAACCCTGCCCTGGGCTTTTGGCTAAGTTTATAATATCAGATATGAATTCCTTCCTGTACAGTATATTTCAAATCTAATCAGAAAATGGTTGGTTACTCCCAAAACATTCATACCACTATTACAGCAGTGGGCACATCTTGCCTGACGGGTCAGTATTGTAGCATACAGAATCATTCACTGAGTATGACTTTACTCTTTCAACAGCCTACATAGCGTCTTTCAGCACTATAAAAGCTAATCAACTGAGAAGAAATTTCCAGGTCAGTTCTGGATTAATTTCTCTATGTCTTGCAACCAAAATGCAACCAAAGATAGTCCTGCAACCGAGAGTTGTAGCAATAGTCCATATCGGTTTTGGTGACTCCTATAGCCTCGCTGAAGAACAACATATAGAGAAATATCCCGCATCTGGTACTGAAATTTTTCTTTAATAATACATGACTTCTGGAAGATTATATGTATTGTTTACAAGGCTTTTCGTAGACATACATTTTCATTACCCTTAAAGAAATGCCTAAAAGTAGAAATTTGAGGTTACAACATAGGCAAATGTTTCAAATAAACTGATAAGTGGATTTACAAAGAAATCAGTTTATATTTTAAATTCACCAACAATGAGAACTCTTGTTAATCCACATCTTTATCAATATTTTATGGCAATAATCTTTAAATATTAGCCATGATGGGTTTTATAGAATTTAAAATTTTCTAATTGTCCAAATAAGCAAAAGTGCTAGATCTTATTCTTTTTTTATTTGTTTGCTTGTATTATTGATTGATTGATTCATTCATTCATTCATTTCTTTGATACAAGGTCTCCCTATGTAACCTACCCTGACCTAGTGTTCAAGATCCTCCTGCCCCAAGTCCCAAGATTGCAGGTATGTACCACCACACATGAATTTATTTTTATATTGCAGGGGGGGGTCAAATCCATAGTCTCGTGCATGAGATACAATCTCAGCTTATTTTTGGTTGTATGCCATATTAATATTTTTTGTTAGGGTACAAAGTAATGGATTTTACTGTGGCATTTTCATCCATGCATATCATTATAGCTTGTTCTTGCTTGACATAACCCTGCCTACAGGCAGCTTTTTTCATGTACTTCCCCCCCCCCGCCTCTTATTGTTCCATTTCCTCTCTCAAAGGAGTTTGCCTTTCTGCTTTTATGCTATAGATTTCATTACTCTGTATACACACGTGTGTGTGATATACATTAAGATTTATATTGCTATGATAAAAACACCATTATCAAAAACAACTTGGGAAGGAAAGGGTTTATTCTCTTATACTTCCAGGCAACAGGGAATTCATGGCAGGAAACTCAAGACAGGAACTGATACAGAAGCTGTGAAGAAGTGCTTGCTCCTTGTGGTTTGTTCAGCCTGCTTTCTTACAGCATGCAGAACCACCAGCCCAGGGGTGACACTGCCTACAGAGAGCTGGGACCTCCCATATTAATCACTAATTAAGAAAATTACCACAGGCTTGCCTGCAGGCTGATCTTATGGGGGCATTTTCTCAATTGAAACTCCTTTTCCCCAAAAGACTCTAGCTTGTGTCAAGCTGACATAAAAATAGCAGCTCATCCAGACTGCATTTGAGGAAAAAATGGCATTTTCCCTTCTAAGTCTGGCTTATTTTGATTGATATAGTGATCTCCAGTTCTTCTACTCATTGTTATATTTTCTTGTTGCTCAGTGAGTAAATCTAGAAAAGGTATATTTTTTTTTTCTTTAAAACATTGCAAAAGCATCAACCATAAAAGGAAACCTTGATACATAGAATAAAATGAAAATATCTGTTTAGTGAAAGACACTTTTAAGAAAATTTAAAGGCCAGTCACTGATGAAACATCTATATGTACCCCAAAAAATCCTCATACCCACAACATATATGAATTCCTCCAAATAAATACAAAGAGGCAAATGCCTAAATTTAGAAACAAGTGAAAGACTTGGACAGATTCTTTACAAAGAAAATATCCAAATTCATATCAGCAAATGAGAAAAGGACTATAACTTTATTAATCATCACAAAAGAGCAAATTTAAGCCACAACATGATATTATCACACAGTGAGAAGAACAACAAAAATTACTGATTGAGAACACTAAGTGATGACACGGAGATGGAGCCTTCATAAGTACTGATAGTAGTGAACGTTTCAAACACTGATAGTAAATAACTACTTAGTATAAGCAACAATTACTGGAGATAAACATGACCTAGCAATTTAACTACTAAATAGATAATCAAGAAAAATGGCTGCATATATATTACAAAAATATATTGACTCAGCAAGGGTATTAGACAGTCTTTCAGGCCATTGAAAATATTCAACATTTTGATATGGCTCATATGAATTTAGCAAGGTGTACTTGTATTAGTTACTTTTCTATTGCTATAATAAAATATCATGACCAAGGCAACATAAAGAAGAGTTTGTTTGGGAATTATGGTTTCGGGGGGTTAGAGTCCATGGTGGCAGAGCAGAGGTAAACCAGCTGCAGGTATGGTGGCTAGAGCAGCAGCTGAGAACTCATATCTTGATGCACAAGCAGAACGAAGAGAAAGTTAACTAGAAATGATATGAGTCTTCTAACGCTCAAAGCTTGCCTATAGTGACATATTTCCTCCAACAAGGCCACACCTCCTATCCTCCCCAAACAGAATCACCAAGTGGGACCAAGCATTCAAGCAGGGGGGGGGGCATCTCATTCAAACCACTATAACATATATGAATATGTCCTATATTAGCAGTTTGATACAAGTAACAATACACATCTCTGAGAATTGAAATAGTGATAAGTGTTTAAAGGATAGAATCTTAAGCATGCTGAAGTGTTAGCCACCACCACCACTAAAACAACACTCACTCATTTCTTTTCTAAACTGAGATGGAAAATATTCCAGATGAACATGGCCTACTTGGTAAACCATTGCCCAGAGACCTGATTCCTGGGATCTTTTCAAGATTGCTTATTAGCTTTGATATGTCATGACCTCATTTAAAAGGATTAGAAGCTCCTCAATGCTGTTAACATTCCAATATTGGATTAGAGCACCCAAATTAACTCATTTTTTTCTGGTCACTTGGTTTCACCAATATAATTTTGAAGTAAATTGCACTACAAAATACACTTAGGAGCTGTATCCACAATATTGAGATGCCAAGCCTATAAGAAAATGGGAAACTACCCCAGCATTCCAGCATCCTGGCAAGTGTGTATGTATGCAAGCATGTATGTATACATGTGTGTATTTATAGTCTGGCCTATATTTCACAATTTTAAAATAATTTCATTTCTGTTATCTTAGTCCAAACAGGAGACCAGAAATAATGTTCAGAATAATACTAATTTTTAAACATGTTCTGTCACCCGTGCTTTCCTTTATGGTCTCTCAATGAAGGAGAAATGTGCAGTGGCTGAGGGTAGAGCAGAAGGGAAGAGAGACGTGAGCAGAATCGTATGGAAGTAACAAGATACCCTTTTGAGGAACTAAAATGCCAACAAGAGGATTATGATTTATAAATTATAATAACACTCATATTTGGCAACTCAACCACAGAATTCACATGAGACTGAATAAGTCTCATCTTACCGCAGAGGAAAAGCTAAGAGCAAATAAATTGCACATGCATAATGAAGTTTCAGGACAGCTTTTTAAACATGTAAATTCCCCTTCTCTTGTCACTATAGGAACAAATTCTGTTCATAGTCATTCAAATTTACTACGCCAATCTTTTTTGTTTTTTGGAAGTAAGTGGGATATAGTAAGTAAAATAGTTTCCACATGTAGTCAATAAGCCCAGCTACTTATGTGGAAGAATATTCAGTCCAGTGAGGAAATATTCATTAGTCTTCTTCCATTTGGGAAATATGCTCTTATTTGACTGTTGACAGTTGACTGAGCACTCAAGGAAAACTTGGAATGGTTCATGAGAGAATACAGTATTGGTACCAATGTTGAAGGTTGGTATAAAATTAAAGGGTGACTTATTTCCCAAAGGGAATCACAGCCATATACCTAGCTTTCCAAATGGACTCTCCAGCTGTGCCCAGGAGACCTTAATTTTGGTTATGGTGCAGGCCAAGAGAGCCCTCTCACAGCTGGTGGAAGGCATGAAAGTAAGACAGCTGCTGGACAAAAGAGAGCAACAAAATTGATATAACACCTGTGCAAAAAAGTTTACTTGCCAAAATGACCAAACATGAGGAATTTTACAGGCAGAAACCACACAGTACATTACTTTCCAATGCATCCCTTAAGTCCTCAGAAAGACAATAGTGACTAGTTAAGGAGAGCCTGTCTCCCTGGGTAGGCTAGCACCACTTACAGAGAAATGAGTAAGTCTGATTTTAAAACATGTTTTGTTTCCAGTGGATTTTTCCTAATTATTTGTATTAGTTTTTTCAAATTAGCATACAAAGTAGTGGGTTTTATCATGACGTTCTCTTATTTTCTCAATCATCCTCCCTCTTCTCCTCCCCACCCCTGCTTTCATCCCAGAGCTTCCTTTCCTTCCAGGACTATCCTCTCTTATGCTTTCACATCACAGGTATTCTATTGCCCCAGATCCACCCTAACTTCTTTCATCTTATCATGTGGTCTTATGGTTCCCTTTCTGGTTTCATGACTCTCTCTCTCTCTCTCTCTCTCTCTCTCTCTCTCTGTCTGTCTCTGATCTTTATATGGCAGAAAACACCACTCATTTTCCTGCAAATGTCATGATTTTGGTTTTTTTTTTTTAATGGCTACAAAAAATTCTATTGTGTCTATGGATCACATTCACTTTACCCATTTATTCATCCATTGATTGACATTTAGTCTAGGTCCATCTCCTGGCTAATGTGAACAACACAGCGGTAAACATGGGTGTGCAGGTATCTCTGTGTGCAGAGATTTTTCACTCAAATTTATTTTTTCAACTGAGTATACACAAAGGTGCATTTGTTAATGAGGGTGCTGTGATGTTTTGATACATGTACACATTCTATATTCAAAAACATTTGAATCAAGTTATCATGTCGTTTCGGGACCTCAGCTTGTGCCACAGGGCTCCATAGCCAAATAGCACCAGGAGAAAGCTATCCTCCCAGGGTGTGTGGACAAGCCTGTGACCCTGGTAAGGCCAGCACCTCTGCTCAGCCGGACCCACCCAGAACCCTCGGGATTCAGGGACCAAGAAGCAGCTGGAGGCAGGAGCCTTCTAGTTTCCATCTGTGGCTGGGGACCTCAGCCTGTGCCACAGGGCTCTGTAGCCAAATAGCACAAGGAGAAAGCTAGCCTCCCAGGAGTATGGACAAGCCTGTGAGCCGGGTAAGACCAGCACCTCTGCTCAGAGGAACACACCCGGAACCATCAGTAGACAGGGACTGAGGAGTGGTCTTTCAGGTTTCCTTCTGCAGCCAGGGAGCTAATCCCGTGATACAGGGCTCCATACTCAAATAGTGCCAGAAGAGAGCTGGTGTCCCAGAAGTGCAGACATACCTTCCAGCACAGGCAAGACCGCCACTTCTGTTCGAATTCCTGGATCAAGAGGGGCCCTTGCAGAGCCATCAGGACACAGGAACCAAGGAACAGCTGGAGACAGAATCTTTCTGGTTTCTGTCTGCACCCCAGAGCTGACCCTGTACCACAGCTCTCCAAACCCAAATTCCTCTCAGAGAGAGTTGGTCTCCAAGGAGTACTGACACAGAGGCTTGCAGAAGGGACAAACCACAGTCAGAGAGAGAAAGACAAGCTAACACCAGAAATAACCAGTGGCGAAAGGCAAGGGAAAAAACATAAAGAGCAGAAACCAAGGCAACTTGGAATCATCAGAACCCAGTTCTCCCACCTTAACAAGCCTTGGATACCCCAACACACTAGAAAAGCAAGACTCAGATTTAAAATCACATCCTATGATGATGATAGAAGTCTTTAAGAAGGAAATAAATAACTCCCTTAAAGAAATACAAAAGAACACAGGTAAACAGCTAGAAGCCCTTAAAGAGGAAACACAAAAATCCCTTAAAGAATTAAAGGAAAACACAATTAAATAGGCAGAATTACAGGAAAACACAATCAAACAGGTGAAGGAAATGAACAAAACCATCCAGGATCTAAAAATGGAAATAGAATCAATAAAGAAATCACAAAGGGAGAAACCCTGGAGATAGGAAACCTAGGAAAGAGATCAGGAGCCATAGATGCAAGCATCACTAACAGTATACAAGAGATAACAGAGAGAATCTCAGGTGCAGAAGATACCATAGAAAACATTGACACAAGAGTCAAAAAAAATTGCAAAATGCAAAAAGCTCCTAACCCAAAACATCCATGAAATCCAGGAAATGAGAAGATCAAACCTAAGGATAATAGGTATAGAAGAGAGTAAAGATTCCCAACTTAATGGGCCAGTAAATATCTTCAACAAAATTATAGAAGAAAACTTCTATAACCTAAAGAAAGAGATAAACATGAACATTCAAGAAGCCTACAGAACATGAAATAGATTGGACCAGTAAAGAAATTCATCATGTCACATTATAGTCAAAACAACAAATGCACAAAACAAGGAAAGAATATTAAAAGCAGTAAGGGAAAATGGTCAAGTAACATATAAAGTCAAACCTAAACCAGGCAGTGGTGGCGCACGCCTATAATCCCAGCACTTGGGAGGCAGAGACAGGTGGATTTCTGAGTTCCAGGCCATCCTGGTCTATAGAGTGAATTCCAGGACAGCCAGGGCTACACAGAAAAACCCTGTCTGGAAAAACCAAAAAATAAAAAATAAAAATAAAAAAATAATGAAGTCAAACCTATCAGAATTACACCAGATTTCTCACCAGAGACTATGAAAGCTAAAAGATCCTGGGCAGATCTCACACAGACCCTAAGAGAACACAACTGCCAGCCCAGGCTGCTATACCCAGCAAAACTCTCAATTACCATAGATGGTGAAACCAAGATATTCCATGACAAAACCAAATTTGCACAATATGTTTGCACAAACCCAGCCCTACAAATGATAACAGATGGAAAACGCCAACTCAAGAAGGGAAACAACACCCTAGAAAAAGGAATAAGGTAATCTTGTTTAAACAAACTCAAAAGAAGATAGCCACACAAACATAAAAATAACATTGGAAATAACTGGAAGCAACAATCACTATTCCTTAATATCTCTTAACAAACATCAATGGACTCAATTCCCCAATAAAAAGACATAGACTAACAGACTGGATGCATAAACAGGACCCAGCATTTTGCTGCTTCCGGGAAACACACCTCAGAGTTAAAGATAAGCACTACCTCAGAGTAAAGGGCTGGAAAACAATTTTCCAGGCAAATGGCCCCAAGAAACAGGCAAGAGTAGCCATTCTAATATCGGATAAAATCAACTTTCAAACAAAAACCATCAAAAAAAGATAAGGAAGGACACTTCATACTCATCAAAGGAAAAATCTACCAAGAAGAAATCTCAATTCTGAACATCTATGCCCCAAATGCAAGAGCTCCCACATTCATAAAAGAAACTTTAATAAAGCTCAAAGCACACATTCCACCTCACACAATAACAGTGGGAGACTTCAACACTCAACTCTCATCAATGAACAGATCTTGGAAACACAAACTAAACAGAGACACAGTGAAACTAGCTGATGTTATGGACCAAAAGGATTTAACAGATATCTTTAGAACATTTCATCCTAAATCAAAAGAATATACCTTCTTCTCAGCACCTCATGGTACCTTCTCAAAAACTGACCATACAATTGGTCACAAAACAAACCTCAACAGATACAAGAAGATTGAGCCTCCTATCAGATCACTATGAATTAAGGCTGATCTTCAACGGCAACAACAACAACAGAAAGCCGACGTACACATGGAAGCTGAACAATGCTCTACTCAATAACTTGGTCAAGGAAGAAATAAAGAAATAAATTAAAGACTTCCTAGAATTTAAAGAAAATGAAAGCACAACATACCCAAACCTATGGGACACAATGAAAGCAGTGTTAAGAGTAAAACTCATAGCTCTGAATGCCTCCAAAAAGAAACTGGAGAGAGCATAGAGTTTTTCGGGTCACATAAGTATACCATCATATCATCTGCAAATAGTGATATTTTGATTTCTTCTTTTCCAATTTGTATCCCTTTGACCTCCTTCTGTTGTCTGATTGCTCTAGCTAGAACTTCAAGTACTATATTGAATAGGTAGGGAGAAAGAGGGCAGCCTTGTCTAGTCCCTGATTTTAGTGAGATTGCTTCGAGTTTCTCTCCATTTAGTTTGATGTTGACAAAGAAGCTAAAACCATACAGTGGAAAAAAGACAGCATTTTCAACAAATGGTGCTGGTTCAACTGGCGGTCTACATGTAGAAGATTGCGAATTGATCCATTCCTATCTCCCTGTACAACGATCAAGTCCAAGTGGATCAGACTCCAGAGTCAACCAGACTCCAGAGATCCAAATAACCCTATCAAAAAATGGGAAACAGAGCTAAACAGACAATTCTCAACTGAGGAAACTCAAATGGCCGAGAAGCATCTAAAGAAATGTTCAGCATCCTTAGTCATCAGGGAAATGCAAATCAAAACAACCCTGAGATTTCACCTCACACCAGTAAGAACAGCTAAGATCAAAAACTCAGGTGACAGCAGATGTTGGCAAGGATGTGGAGAAAGAGGAACACTCCTGCATTGCTGGTGGAAATGCAAGCTGATACAACCTCTCTGGAAATCAGTTTGGTAGACCCTCAGAAAAATGAACATAATACTACCTGAGGACCCAGCTATTCCACTCCTGGGCATATATCCAGAAGATGCTTCAACATGTAATAAGGACACATACTCCACTAGGTTCATAGCAGCCATATTTATAATAGCCAGAAGCTGGAAACAACCCAGATGTCCCTCAACAGAGGAATGGATACAGAAAATGTGGTACATTTACACAATAGAATACTACACAGCTATTAAAAACAATGACTTCATGAAATTCTTAGGCAAATGGATGGAACTTGAACATATCATCCTGAGTGAAGTAACTCAGTCACAAAAGAATGAACATGGTATGTACTCACTGATAAGTGGTTATTAGACCAAAAGTTTGGAATACCCAAGAGTCATTTCACAGCAACCATTGGGCTGAGCATGAGGTCCCAGATGGAGGAGTTGGAGACGGGACTGAATTAGGTGAGGGAGTTGGCAGTCCCATGGAGGGAGCAACAGTGTCCACTGGCTTGGCCTCCCAATGCTTGTGGAGACTAGCTCACCAACCAAAGAATACACATGGAGGGACCCTTGGTGCTGGCCACATATGTGGCAGAGGATAGTCTTGTTAGCCATCAAGGGGAGGAGAGGCCCTTGAACCTGAGGGTGTTAGATGCCCCATTATAGGAGAATGCCAAGGAGGGAAGACGAGAGTGGGTGGGTGGGTGGGTGGGGGAATACCCCCATAGCGGCAGGGGGAGAGGGGAAAAAATAGGGAGGTTCCAAAGGGGAGATCTGGAAAGGGGGAAAAATTTGAAATGTAAATAAAGTATAAAAAATAAATTAAATTAAATTTTAAAAAAAAAGAGGAAAACTCATAGTTCTGAGTGCTTCCAAAAAGAAATTGGAGAAAGCATACACTAGCAGTTTAACAGCACACCTGAAATCTCTAGAACAAAAAGAAGATAATAAACCCAAGAAGAGTAGAAGGCAGGAAATAATCAAACTCAGGGCTGAAATCAACCAAGTAGAAAAAGAACTATACAAAGAATCAACAAAACCAGGAGCTGGTTCTTTGAGAAAATCAACAAGATAGATAAACCCTTAGCCAGACTAACCAGAGGGCACAGAGACACTATCCAAATTAACAAAATTAGAAATGAAAAGGGAGATATAACAACAGATTCTGAGGAAATTCAAAAAATCATCAGATCATACTACAAAAGCCTATACTCAACAAAATTGGAAAATCTGGATGAAATGGACAAGTTTCTAGAAACATACCAAATACCAAAATTAACTCAGGATCAGATAAACCAACTCATAAGTCCCATAACCCCTAAAGTAATAGAAGCAGTCATTAAAAGTCTCCCAACCAACAAAAGCCCAGGACCAGATGGGTTCAGTGCAGAATTCTATCAGACCTTCAAAGAAGACCTAACACCAATACTCTTCAATCTATTCCACAAAATAGAGACAGAAGGAACACTACCCAATTCATTCTATGAGGCCACAGTTACACTGATGCCAAAACCTCACAAAGATGCAACAAAGAAAGAAAACTTCAGACCAATTGCCCTTATGAATATCGATGCAAAAATACTCAATAAAATTCTTGCAAACCGAATCCAAGAAGACATCAAAAAGATCATTTACCACAATCAAGTAGACTTCATCCCAAGGATGCAGGGATGGTTCAATACCCGGAAATCCATCCATGTAATCCACTACATAAACAAACTCAAAGAAAAAAACCACATGGTCATTTCATTAGATGCTGAAAAAGCATTTGACAAAGTTCAACATCCCTTCATGATAAAAGTCTTGGAAAGATCAGGAATTCAAGGAGCATACCTAAACATAGTAAAAGGAATATACAGCAAACCAGTGGCCAAAATCAAACTAAATGGAAAGAAACTTGAAGCAATCCCACTAAAATCAGGGTCTAGACAAGGCTACACTCTCTCTCCCTATCTATTCAATATAGTACTTGAAGTTCTAGCTACAAAAGGAAGTCAAAGGGATACAAATTGGAAAGGAAGAAATCAAAATATTACTATTTGCAGATGATATGATGGTATACTTAAGTGACCTGAAAAACTCCACCAGAGATCTGCTACAGCTGATAAACAACTTCAGCAAAGTGGCTGGATACAAAATTAACTCAAGCAAATCAGTAGCCTTCCTATACTCGAAGGACAAACAGTCTGAGAAAGAAATTAGGGAAATGGCACCCTTCACAATTGTCACAAACAATATAAAGTATCTTGGTGTGACTCTAACCAAACAAGTGAAAGATCTGTATGACAAGAACTTCAAGTCTCTGAAGAAAGAAATCAAAGAAGACCTCAGAAGATGGAAAGATCTCCCATGCTCATGGATTGGCAGGATTAATATAGTAAAAATGGCCATCCTTCCGAAAGCAATCTACAGATTCAATGCAATCCCCATCAAGATCCCAACTCAATTCTTCATAGACTTAGAATGAGCAATTCTTAAATTCATATGGAATAACAAAAAACCCAGGATAGCAAAAACTATTCTCTACAATAAAAGGACTTCTGGGGTAATCAGCCGCCCTGACCTCAAGCTGTAGTGATAAAAACTGCATGGTATTGGTACAGTGATAGTCAGGTAGATCAATGGAATAGAATTGAAGACACAGAAATGAACCCACACACTTACGGTCTCTTGATCTTTGACAAAAGAGCTAAAATCATCCAGTGGTAAAAAGACAGCATTTTCAACAAATGGTGCTGGTTCAACTGGCGGTCAACATATAGAAGAATGCAAATTGATCCATTCCTATCTCCCTATACAAAGCTCAAGTCCAAGTGGATCAAGGACCTCCACATCAAACCAGATACACTGAATCTAATAGAAGAGAAAATGGGGAAAAGTCTTGAACAAATGGGCACAGGAGAAAAGTTCCTGAACAGAACATCAATGGCTTATGCTCTAAGATCAAGTATTGACAAATAAGACCTCATGAAATCACAAAGGTTCTCTAAGGCAAAGGACAGTGTAAATAGGACAAAACGGCAACAGATTGGGAAAATATCTTTACCAATCCTATGTCCAATAGAGTGTTAATAGCCAATGTATACAAAGAACTCAAGAAACTAGACTCCAGAGATCCAAATAACCCTATCAAAAAATGGGGAATAAGCTAAACAGAGGATTATCAACTGAGAAAACTCAAAGTGACAACAGATGCTGGTGAGGATGTGGAGAAAGAAGAACACTCCTCCATTGCTGGTGGGATTGCAAGCTGTACATCCATCATTCTGGAAATCAGTTTGGCGGACCCTCAGAAAATGAACATAATACTACCTGAGGACCCAGCTATTCCACTCCTGGGCATATATCCAGAAGATGCTCCGACATATAATAAGGACACATACTCCACTATGTTCATAGCAGCCATATTTATAATAGCCAGAAGCTGGAAACAACCCAGATGTCCCTCAACAGAGGAATGGATACAGAAAATGTGGTACATTTACACAATAGAATACTATACAGTTATTAAAAACAATGACTTCATGAAATTCTTAGGTGAATGGATCAAACTTGAAAATATCATCCTGAGCAAGGTAATGCAGTCTCAAAAGAATGAACATGGTATATACTTACTAATAAGTGGGTATTTGCCCAGTAGTCTGGAATACGCAAGATTCAATTCACAGCAACTACTGGACTGATTGTGGGGTCCCAGATGGAGGAGTTAGAGAAGGAACTGAAGGAGTTTGCTGCCCCATGGAGGGAGCAACAATGTCAACTGGCCAGACCCCCTAGTTCTCCCAGAGACTGGACTACCAACCAAAGAATACACATGGAGGGACCCATGGTGCTGGCCACATATGTGGCAGAGGAGGGCCTTGTTGGCCATCAGTGGGAGGAGAGGCCCTTGAGTCTGAGAGTGTTAGATGCCCCAGTATAGGGGAATGCCAGAGAGGGAAGATGGGAGTGGGTGGGTGGGGGAATACCTTCCTAGAGGCAGGGGGAGGGGGTATGATATAGGGGGTTTCCAAAGGGGAGACCTGGAAAGGGGGAAACATTTGAAATGTAAATAAAGTATCAAAAATGTTAATAAAGTATCAAAAATGTTTATCATTTCTTTATGGCAAAAGCATTCTAAACAATTTTTACAGCTTTTTGAGTTATGCAGTACATATCTGTGGCCACTCTCATGTAGCTTGGTACTTATTCACCAACTTTTCCTCATCTTCCCGACCATTCTCCCAAGCCTGTGGTCACTACCATTCTTCTCTCAACATCTAAGGACATTTATATCTGTTTGGGGGGGGGGGGTGGTGCTGCTGCTGCTGCTGGTAATAGTAGTGGTGCTTGAGTTCTGAACTTGGGTTTTTGTGCTCCCATAGCACATGATTTTACCAACTGAGCCATTTCTCCAGTTCATCATCAACATTGCACTCTCCACACACAAATGAGATCATGATGCATTTAATTTTCTGACTGGGATCTGCTGTATTTAACATAATTGTCTCTCTTCATTTCCACTCATGTTGTTGCAAACAACAGGATTTCATCTTTTTTCAACTGACTAATATTCTGTCACATAAACACACTACATTTTTATCACCATTTCTCAGTTGATGGACAGTTTGACTTTATATCCTATTATTTCTTTATTGATTTAAGATTTATTTTTATTTGTGTGTGTGTGTATGTGTGTGTGTGTATGTGTGTGTGTGTGTGTTTAGTACCGTCTAGAAGTCAAAAAAGGATATCATATCTCCTAGATCTGAAATTACAGGTGGTTGTTAGCTGCCACGTAAGTACTGGGAATGAAATCGGCTCATCTTAAAGAACAAGTACTCTGAACTGCTGAGCCATCTCTCAAGCCTTCACTGTGACTTAATATCAGCAGATTTTAAAGTTGTTTTTGTTGTTGTCTTAATTGTTTTGTTGACTGATTCTCAAGTGATATCTTGAGAAGGAGTCATTGAGGATAGCATGGAATATTAGAATATTTGGACACATTGCATGATATCACAGGGTGAGTAGTTTTTTTAAAAAACTATCAATTTATGCTACACATTATCCAGCTCTCAAATGGAGAATTTTGTACTAATTATCTGGGTTGCCTAGAGGGAGCATTTTTCACAGCAATGTGACACTAAAATACAAAGTTGATATACATTTTTGTCCATGGTCTCTAAAGATTATCAGTCCACTCTTACTTTCTTTGTTTTAGAGAACTCCAAGTACCTATTCCAGCAATATAGTACATTGATAAGCTTCTGTTCTTCCTCTCATTCCCCCTTCTCCTCAATATTTTTGGCACAAACTGTTGACAAGGCAAGTAGAGATAACTTAGAATAAACTTTCTGTCCTCTAGTGTAGTCCATGAAGTTTCCTGCTGAGCCACTAGCTATCTCTGACAACATCTCTACTAGGACAGTTGGCTACTTCCATCTTTGAACTCTTGCCAACTAGAACAGCCAGGAAACTGGTTATAGATCTGAGCTCTTACAAGATCCTCAGGAAAATAATTTCTATTTAAGAAGCTCTCTTCTTTGCTTTTTCCAAAACTCCAAATGTAACAGAAAAGGCACAAACAATCTTCTTTGCCTTTTCTGATCATGCAAAAGAATCTTTTCTGGATATCGTTGGGAATATCAAGGAATTCAGCTTTTTAAGAGGTAAAGTCAGGAAAGTGTAAAGGCTACTTCCTTTTTAATTGTTTTAATCACATTTTTCTGCCCCTCCCCCAGCTCTTCCCATATCCACTCCACTTCCCTACTCACACAAGTTTGTGACCCTTTTTTATAAAGATTTCAAGACTATTATGTACCCTCCAAATATTCATAGATATGTGGCCTTCCACAGGAATGTGATGATTTGCCAGAGAACTATTCATCCTTCCTTCTCCCAAATGCTGTCAGTTTCCAACAGCTTCTTGACTAGGGATGGGATAGTGTGCCCAGATCCCCTCTGAGATTTGTTTTGTCTTGGGCTGCACCGGTTTGGTGCATGCTTTCCCAAAACTCAATTCCAAATGGATTAATATAAGACCTGATACCCTGACTCTCACTTAGGAAAAATTAGGGAATAAGTTTGAACTCATTGTCATAGGTAAGGACTTTGTAAACAGGACCCCAATAGTGCAGGCATTAAAATAAAAAATTAATATATGGGACCTCATGGGACTAAAAAATTGCCATACAACAAAGGACACCAACACTCAAGTAAAGATGCAGCCTACAGGATGAGTAAAAAATTACTTCCCACTATACATCTGATAGAGAATCATCAAATCTCTCAACCCTCATCTGAGAAGTTTCTATTTACAATAGATGGTGATTGACACAGAGATGGTAATTAAAACAACTAATCAAGGGACAGAGAATAAGAGACTGCAGGATGCTCAGCCCTCAAGGAAACATATGTACTTTACCTCTGCTCCCAACATTCAGGGATCATTGCAGAAGAGAGGAATAAAAGGTATAAGAACCAGCAGGTGACTAGGAAATGTCTTCTGAACACAGCAGGGCAGCTATACATATGAACTCACAGTGGCTACTTCTATGTTTTTCAACCCTTTCTATATATACCATTTATTTTTTTTAATGTGTATAGCTGTTTTGCCTATGTATGTTTAACATGCACATTCCTGGTACTCACAGAGGTCAGAAGAGGGCACTAGATCCCCTGAAACTGGAGATGATTATGAGCCACCATGTGAGTACTGGGAACCAAGCCCAGGTCTTCCCTTAGTGATCTTAAGCACTTAGTCGTCTCTCCAGCCTCCTAAAAGGAAAAAAATTTAAAAGAACATTTTGTAAGTTAATACACAGAAATATTATCCACTCCAAATTTCTGGAATTTATCTTTCCCCATGCAACTTTAAGCAAGAAGAGTGAGGGTTATGCTGTCAAATGTCTGATCCCCTTTAGCCAGAAAGTCAGATCAGTACCTAGATTGTAGAAGTCAATGAGAAAATGAAAAGTTGAACAAGTTAACATTTTTAAGATGGAATTTCATACTTACCACATAGTGTAGCATAAGACAAAGTCATTCTTCTCTTTCTTTTGCTTTGTTATCTCTATCTATACTTTATCTCATAGGGGTTTTCTGCCAGGAGTCATGGGGGCCACAGCAGAAACTATTTCTATAATTGTCGCCCTAAATGAAGCTCTTGTCCAGGTTATGACAGGACTTATGCCCATAGACCAGTAGGAAGCAGTGTAAGGTGAGGCTGAAAAGTACATTCTGCCTATTATGTGAGCTCTCCACAAAAGAGCACCACAGCAGATGAGAGTAGATGAGATGTGCTGTAAGGAAATGAAGCATGCCAGGATGAACCACAGGTATTTTTGGCAGGTGGAAATGAGAAGAAACCACATGGGGGGGAATACAAAAAGGGTAACTTTTTAGGCTTGTAGTTAAGATCAAGTGTCAAAGGGTAGCAAGCATAGGGCACAACATATTTGAAGTCAAAGTGTCTGGGCAGCCTTCAGAAGGTAGATAGAAGCATTAGGATCTGATAAACTGGCTTAAGTACCAATAGGATGAATGTAGTTGAAGAACCCTAGCAAAACTTTGGACAGTTGGTCAGTGGTCATTTATGACTAGAACATTAGGAAATGTTGTTGGGAAATCTTCAATCCTCACACATTTGCAGCAGGAGGATAGAACTTTGGGTAATGCTCCCTTGCTATGAAAAATACCATAACCAAAGCAACCTGGGGTTGGGGCAACCCTGGGGGCAGGAGTTATTTAATCTTAGGGCTCCCAGTCACAGTCTATCACTGATAGAAGTCAGGGCAAGAATTCAAGACAAGAACCGGGAGGCAGGAATTGAAGCAGAAGCCGGGGAGGAATGCTGCTTACTGGCTTGCTCCCCATGGCTTGATCAGTTTATGTTCTTATTCAACTCAGGGATGATGCTGCCCACAATGGTCTGTGCCCTCCTACACCAATCATTAATGAAGAAGATGCCCCACAGACTGGACTAAAGGCCAATGTGATGGAGGCCTTTTTCTCAACTGAGGTTCTGTCTTCCAAGATGAAACTAACTTGTATCAAATTGGAAAAAAAAACACTAATCAGCACAAGTAAATAAACATTGTTTCTAATCTTCTGTATGACAGCTTAGCTCCATAGTAGTTTCCATGCCAAAATTGATAAAAGGAACTATTCTTTAAAATTTTTAAGAATATCTTGTTTGCTAATTTGCATTTAAAAGTCTTTAAGTTGAGACTATAGAAACAGCTTCCAACCACAGCACCAACAATAACTGCTTGTGTGCCTTTGGACACACTACTAGTTTTTCTTGGTCTTTTCTCAACTACATAATATATAGATTGAATTAATTTTTTTTCAATTACCTTGTACTCAAAATCACTTAGTCCATTATACTAAAGAATCAGGTTGCAAAAGATTAATAAAAGAAGTAAGGCTTTCTGCAGTGTTGTTGTTTGAGACAGGGTGTCATATAGCCCAGGCTGGACTCATTATCTAGCTGAGAATAGCCTTGAACTCCTGACCATCCTACTTCTGTTTCCCAAGTGATGGGATTACAATTGAGGCTATTTTTTAAAGAAAATAAATATCACCAAACAAAGATGGAAAAAGAAAGGATCAATAAATCTTCATTTGCTAACAAACATGGCATATCAATGAAACTTCTGTTTTCAAAAAAAATAGGAAAACAGAAAGATAGATTGATTCCTAATTGGAGAGGAGTCATTGGGGGAGAGGGTGGCAGGTGGAATGGGGTAACAAAGGGCATGGTTCTCTATTACTCTAGAAAAAAATGTTTACGGGGACCCAGATTCTCTTTTATTCCTTCCAAATTAAGCTACGAAATCAGGGACTGGGCAAGCTGCAGTTCCACTGAAATCAATCAGAATGTTTGTCATTTGCTGAAACCTTCTCACTGAATGTAATTTAGTTCTTTGCCTACTTTACTTTTGGGTGGTAGAAGGGGAAAGAGGAAAGAGAAAAGATCAGAAATTTGTCAATAGAAAAGAATATCAAGACTTTTGAGTTAATTTTTTTGTTGTTCATATTTCTGTCTTTAGTGTCTCAGACACATCATATATTAATACCCCGCTATAGATATTTTAGGACTCACAGGCACTTCAAATATACAGAAATGAATTTGAACTGGTCTATAGGAAGATTTCTGGTGGTTAGACAAAAGCCAGCTTTCCTCACGAATTTGTGAAACAGGTTTTCCTCTGCCAAAGGAAGAGATGTTTACCTCTGGCAAAAGGGACATATTGGCCATTGACATATATACCTGTGGTTACATAGCAAAGCTCATGTCAGCCTCCAGGCTTCCTCAGTCACTATTCATAAGTACTATACCTCTCAAAGTCCTAAGTAGCATCCTAGCTCTTCTTACCTTCCCAGGCTTCCCTTCTCCCAGATGACAGTATTTTCCCCCTGAAGCTGTTATTCTCATCATTCATATCATTTTCTTTCTCTCTCTCTCTCTCTCTCTCTCTCTCTCTCTCTCTCTCTCTCTCT
>JADRCH010007686.1:260149-314366 GCA_019843965.1 Rhynchomys soricoides | reverse complement strand
TCTCTCTCTCTCTCTCTCTCTCTCTCTCTCTCTCTCTCTCTCTCTCTCTCCACATGCCTGTACCAGAGTAGGTATGAACACATGTGTATGTATGTATACACACATGAATATATATATATATATTCACACACACACACATACATACATACATACATAAAAGTAAGGAAATGGCTAAAATTTAAAAAAGAATTTGGAATTTTTGGTTTTTGTTGATTTTGTTTTGTTCAGTCAGGGTATCTCGGTGTAGCCCTGGCTTGTCTCAAATCCACAATCCTAATTCAGGTTCTACATTGCTGCCATTTTGAATGTATACCTCACACTTAATAAAGAAACATTTTAGATCCGATAGAGGTAGTGCTTGAATTTGTTCCTTTGTATAATGAGAGGATCTAACTCACTCCATTTTAGAACAAGGCTTAAACATTTCAGCCATGTTAAGCCTTAAGCTTCAATTTCCCAGGACACCCCAGGCTTCTTAAAACAAGCACAGAAAAAGGGCAGCCAATCAGCAACTACCCCAACATCTGGCCAGGGCCTTACAACAAGATATGGAAAAAGTCCCTATAAGATAATGCTCTCTCCCTCGAGGTACGAACCAATCAGAAGTGTACAAGTATCTCATAACATAAACTCAGCCTATCCTGATGAAGATGACCCAACCTCACCTGGAAAACCCCTATCTGACTTTAAAAGCGGCCTGTGAGCGGCTCTCTTGGTCGCCATTTTGTTCGGATGGTTGAACCCCGCATGCTGGCTGAATAAATGCTGTTTGTCTTTTGCATACTTTTCAAGTCTGGGGTCTTCTTTCAACGATTCTCGTACTCTTACAATATAAGAAGTTCAAAACACCAGATTCAGCAGAGCAGTGGTGGCGCACACCTTTAATCCCAGCACTCGGGAGGCAGAGGCAGGCAGATTTCTGAGTTCGAGGCCAGCCTGAAACCCTGTCTCGAAAAAACAAAATAAATAGATAAATAAATAAACCACCAGATTCAGAGTGTACAGTCACTCACGGCGAGCCTGTCTTGCACACTCATGAAATAAGGACCCAGAGCAATAAGAATGTCTATTTATTTAGGAATTTCCAGTGAACCACCAGCCATGCCTGAGTTCTCAAAAAGATGGGAGGTAGGAACTGTTGAGAGATAGGATCCAGCTTCAGAAGGAGTACAGCCAGTGAACATAGCAGGGAGACAGAAACTGAATAATAAAAGGCTATGTGCCAGAATGGAGCCAGACTCCAACAGAAGAAAATGCAGTTAATCCTTAGCACAATGGGGAAATAAAAGCCGAAAAAAAGTCTCCTCTAAGAGACTTCCAGAAGCCAATTCTTACCATATCCTTCTGCCTCCTGCTTACTTCACACCACCTGAGTTAGCCTTGGAAGCTTGGTTTCCTTAAGGAAGTCCTTACTTTTTGAAGACAAAAATGTTAAGAAACACAATGAAGAATTTTTAGTACCTATACTAAAGTCCAACAAATCAAGCCCAGAAGTACAGCAGTTATTAACATCCTATGAATAAATGGTAATTCACCAGTCAGTTTTACTCCCTCATTCTGCAAATGAGAAAACTGGAAGTTCAACACCAAAATAATAGAGGCAGCATCCTGCATCTAACAACCACCAGATTAGCCAGAAATCTTAAGTCTCCTATGGTGGCAGTTTCGAAAATGGCTCCCAACAATCTCTACTGCCTGCTAGCCACTCCCTTGTGCAATCCCCTTGTTTTGAACTCTGGCTGGATGCAGTGACTGACAACTAAATGTGACAAAAGGCAACGCATGGTGCCTTCAAGGATTACATTGTAAAACACTATGACATTGATCTCTCTATATTTATAGCTCTAGTTCAGTCTTCCCTTTCATTCCTTTTGATGAAGCAGATGCCATGTTGTAAACTGCCCTACCGAAATGCTGACATGGAGAGAGACTAAGAGCTGCTGTCTGATCAACAGCCAGAGAAAGATTCAGGCCCTCAGTCCAATAGCCTGTGAAGAACTGAATCCTGCCAATGACCTTGTATGTGAGCTTCAAAGCCATCAAACTTTGAGATGAATGTAGTCTCTGTCTGTGACCCTGTAGAGCTCATGAGCCAAAAGTCCCAACTAATCCTTGCCCATATTCCTAACTCACAGAAATTTCGAGATAACAAATTATTTATTGTATTAGGCTGCTGTGTTCTGGGCAAGCAACAAATAAGTACTGAGACCATTGTCTGCTCCACAGCAGATGCCTGCAGAGTGAATAGCAGCCTTGCTCTCCATCCCCCTCAAGAGAGAAAGCTGTGCCTTTGATTCAGCTCAGATCCCAACACCAGGTGGCTCTCACTGCAGACCTTGGCAAGGAAGCAATATGAATATGGCAGTGGAGCAAGCAATGCTCAGGTGCGAGACTAAAACAAACAGAAACAAGCCATTGCTCTCTGCAAAGTGACTGCAGATTGCTGTGATCTGAAAGCACAAATTCAAATTATCTTCAGCTGCCCCTTAAGCAATTTAGCAGTAAACACATACAGCAACAATCTCATTCCTGGTGATGCTTGCCATGAAAACAAACATCCTTAACTGAATGTTCCCCCTACAATAATATGAGTGATCCATGTCCCTAGTTAGTGTGGGCAGACAGTGTGTGGGGGGGGGTGTGTGGTGTGTGTAAAAAGCATGCATCTTTCCCACTTGTGCACTCTATAGAGTCTCGAAAAACTGAGATTTACATTCAGCTAATAAAAAAAAGAGAATGCCTTAGAGTAAACTATTGTATTATGTACTAATCTATTTACCTATTTATTTACTTTACAAATATGTACTATGTATCATCTATCTGTCCATGTTTAAGGATCATGAGATCTCTGACTCCTAGGAGCTAGAGGGAAATGTAGACAAGAAACAAGCTTGGAGCCAGGTATGCTAACTGGAGCCTGTGATCCTAGCACTTGGGAGACTGAGGCAAGTACTCAACATGAGTTTGAGGCCCACCTAGGCTACATAGTAATACCCTGAATTCCAAAACAGCCCAGGATCACAGACAGAAACCAACATCAAGTTCTTCCCACTCTGTAAAGCATGTAAAAAGTAACCATGGTTCTTTGGATTGCTGAGCTGTCATTGAGAATTTCATACATACAAATAACGTGTTTTGAACAAATCCACCCTCCAATTCCCCACCACCACCACCATCACTTATCCCTCCCAACTTCATGTATTCTTTTAAATGCATGGGGTCTACTCAGTGCTATCAGTATGTGCCTAGAGCCACTGGAATATAGGAAGCCTCTCAAAGGTCATATCCCTGAAGCAAACTGACACTCCTTCCACCAGAAGCCATCCATTGCCACTGTCCCCTAGCTTTCCTGAAATTTAAACAGTCTCCTTGCAATTCCATACAACAAAAGTTTTTGCCTTTTCAGTGGAATTCTTGATCATATTTCATAGGCTGAACCTAGTCATTTTATCAAAACCAGGCAGAAGGGCAGCTACATGGAATCTATCAGTCCTTCTTGTTCCCTTTCTGTACTTCCTATTCTCAGACCTCAGAAACTCTTTCTTGGTCCCATGTGTCTAGACCCCTGATTCATATGTTGACTCTATTTCAGTTAAAAATAAGTTACCTGATCCTATTTACCAAAAGACCTTTAGCATTGAGTCCAGGCACAAATTCCATCAAGATCTATGCAAATGAAGATCAATACAATGCTGTCTGCATTGCTCCTAATGTCTGCCCCAATCCCAGAAAACAAGATGGAAAAGCCCACACATGATTGATCACAGACGTAGGTTTCTAACCTTATATTGAACTACTGGTCCATGCATAATTATGAAGCTCCTTTTACAAAGAAATTCATAAAAGCACCATTCAATAAATGGAATGAAAAAGCAAAGGCCTATGAAGATCTTGATGAGTGAGGCTCTTCAAGTCAGCTCCTCTGGAAGGTTTCACCTTTTTATTCAAAATAGAATACTTTATTTGCTTCATAGAAGGACCCAGAACTCCTGGATTTCTCTGTACGTTCCTTCTTTACTTTTTTCAGTGGGAAGATTCAGGTTGTCATGTAACTAAAGATGACCTTAAACTTCCAATCCTCCTGCCTCCATCTCCTAAGTGCTGGGATTACAGGCATATACTCCTACACCCATGTCATGCCGTGTGTGGAACCCAGGGCTCTATGCATGCTAGGCAAGAACTCTACCAGCCAATGAGTCCCTAGTCTTTCCTTTTTAAACAATCAATTTTCTCATCATATAAACATGTTATTAAATACTGATATCCAACCCTCCATCGTACATAGTTATTCTATTACAAATCCTTAATTTCAGAGACCAGAGGGATGACTCAGTGGTTAAGAGCACGTGCTGCTTTTCCAGAGCAGATTTTGGTCCCCAGCACCCATGTCAGGCTGCTCACAACCTCCTATAACTCCATCTCCAGAGGATCCAACTTCCTCTTCTGGCCATACACATAAACACACACACATACACACACACACACACACACACACACACACACACACACACTTGCACGCACACATGTGTGCACAAATAAAAATCTTTTTTAAAAAATACAAAATTTCTTTGATTACATTAAGTCAATGAAGGTACCTTTTAGAAAGTCAACCTCTGGGGCACTGGAAACATCTGAAGTTTCATTGTTCTCAGCTTAATATGGATCATACATAACACTGATGATGTACAGGAAAGTTAGGGAAGGGACCCAGTCTTCTCTTAGTTCCAAGGACATACCCTAAGCTAAGCATCAGGCTAGTGGACTTCTCAAACCACAAAAGAATCCAACATGAGAACAAGATTCTTTGAACCCTATTTTGCACAAGAGTTTTATACAAATTGTTCTTCAGAATGCATATCAGAAACTGCTCAAGTCTTAAACCCACACAATGATGAAGCATCACAAGCTGTAGACATGTGTATGATTAGCTTACAGAACATTACCATGTCCAAGTGTCCTCTTGTGTCCTCTTAGTGAGTACGCTCCTCCATCCTTACTTCACAATCAATCACTATTGCAAATTCTAAGATGGTGCATCTGTTTGCCCAATGTGTGTGTGTGTGTGTGTGTGTGTGTGTAAGTATGTGAGTGTGATATGGTAAAGCTATGGAGGTTAGAAAAGAAGAAAGCCCTCAGGTGTTGGAGGTGTTGGTCTTCACTTTCCAACTTGTTCCAGACACAATGTCTTATTCTCTGCTATAAAGACCATTTGAACACACTAGCTGTAGTTGATTCTCCTGCCTTTGCCTCCCAAAGCCTGGTAGAGACCCTAGCTCTTAACCAAATGGAACCATACTCAACAAACTTGTATCTGGCTCCTGTCTTTAGATAACATTCATGAGATGCATCTATGTTCTGTCAGTATGTAACAATAAATTAGCATTCTGTTGGCAAACATTCCCAAATATATCCTTCCCTTTGCTGGTCACCATTTGGCGTATATTTATTTGATGCCGATTTCTAATATTATGCCCTATGAGCACTCCTCTGTGAGTCCTTCTCTGGAGCACATGTGCACATTTCTGTTGGCTATATATCAAGGATTGAAACTCAAAAGACTAAAAAAATAACCAGCTTTTGTCATACTGCCAAACAATTTTCCAAAGTAGTTTTAACAATTTGTATTCCAACCTGCAGTGGATGAGAATTCCAGTTGCTCCAAATCTTAGCCAAGCCTTGCAATTTTCTGTTTTCTTTTTACCTTTAACCAATGTACTATGAGTATAACAATCTATGGTTGTTTTAATTTAAATATTAAAGAAATGTCTTCCCTGAAATTGTTAGTGAAATGGAATTCTTCAGTTCCACACAACATTTATACTGTTCTATACTGTTCATTTCTGTATATCCTGACATACATCCCCCGTGGCTTCCTCCTTATTTTAAATGAAAGCATTTTGAATTTATCATATTAGCATGGGTTTTCCAATTCCCAATTTGGTTCTGTCACATGTGCTGTGACACCAAGAGTAACATCCAAGCTCCAGTTATTGTCATGTAAAAATAGAATAAGAATGCATTTTGAAAGACTTCCTTTCCCCATTGCTATAACTAAAATCCCTGACAAAAGCAGCTTAAGGTTATTTTGCTTGTAGCTTAAGGGTACAGTCTCTCATGGTGTCTGGAGTGGGAGGTTGCTGGTCATATTGCATCACAGTCAGGAAGCAGAGACATGGATGCTTGTATTCAGACAGCTTCCTCCTTGTCATTGAGTATGGGAAGCCAGGGGTGCTGCCCACGTTCTGGTTGGCTCTTCGAACCTCAGTTAAATGACCCCAGAAATGCCCTCAAAGACACGCCTAAAGGTTTTCCTCCTAGGTAATTTTTAGTTTCTGCAGACTGATAATGAAAGTTAACCATCACCACACATTATTTGCAATATTGTTCCAGAAGACCAAGTAGGATTATGCATGGATTGTCAGTAGTGGCATCACAATTGCTGTCATTCTTTCCATTTGGAAAAAAATAGAATATTCAGTAACAACCTAATCGAGCATCACATAAATGCCCAATTATCTCTAGAGCACCCTCATCTAAAGAGAGTACAATTTCTTGTATCTCTAGGACAGAGTTCCTGGCCTCTGCCCCCCATTCAGTATTATACCAAGTTCTCTAGCATTTGAATTTCACAAAACTAGTCATAATGCATAGTGCATTTGGAGAGAACCCAAAGTGGAGAGACTCCAACAACCTGTGCCTGCTTCATAGTGTCAACTGGCCCCTCGGCTACACTGTTTGCTTCTTCTCCATCACTTTGCCCTCTGCAGTTTATCTGATTCACCACTTTTTTTAAAAACAAGCAAGCTACTTAAAAGGTTAACTGCATAACTATATTTGGCCTCCCGTGGAGTCTTCATAGGTGTGATTAAAAACCATGGTGTTAATTATCCTCTACTCTAGACAGCAAATAAAGATCATCCAAATCCTTGCCACTGATAATTTTTTCAGCAAGAAATTCAGATACCAGAATTAAACAAAATGATTGAGTTTGAATCAGAAAGGCAAAACACCTCAAAAATTCTGCTCAAAGAATGACTTCCTTTTTTTGCTACTGGAGAAGTCGTTATTCCTCCCCCTTTCTTCAACACTCTTCTGCTCACTTGATGGACATTGTGTGAGGCCAGAAGACAGAAGAGCGGGATGCTGTCCAGGTGTGGCCATAATCTAAGAGTCTAAGGCCTCATCAGTTATAGCATGCATCATTATGTAACACTAAGAAAGAGGGAAATTTGTGAAGGGCCTGAGAATGGGTCAATGGGTCAATTCACTTGCTGTGAAAGCAAGAGGACCTGAGTTCAAACCTCAGCACTTGTGTAAAATCTGGCCTGTAATCACAGCACTGTGGGGAGCAGACAGGTTTATCTTGGAGATAGGACCTCTCTAACCAGGTAGTTTGGCTGAAATGGTGTAGTTCAGGTTCCATGAGAGACCTTGTTTCAAAAACAAGCACAATGGAGAGATACATCTGACATTTCTACATCCTACACACACAGAGAGAAAGGGGGGGTAGAGGGAGAGAGAGAGAGACAGAGAGACAGAGAGAGACAAAGACAGAGAGAAAGACAGACAGAGACAGAGAGATAGAGACAGAGAAACAGACAGAGAAAATACTTGAAGTTAAATTAAATCATGGAATGATTCCTCCTCACTACTTTAAAAGTCTATTGTATAATCTTTCAGATCAGACACTATGAAGCATAGCTTTTAATAATATTTCACCACTATGCATACACAAAACAGAGCTATGAACAGAATAAGTTGATACAGCTGCTAAAAAATTTTCAAAGTTATTGTCTAACTCTTTCAAATCATTTTAAAAACTGTATGTGTGTCTAATATTGTTGGGAACACACCCTGGTGCTGTGGAATAAAGCCCCACGTGTCTGTCCAGGGGCGCTGGGGCTCTGGGTGGGACAGGCCGCATGGGAAGTGACCGCGCATCTTCCCCCATAGTCCGATGGGCGGGTTAAGAGCTGTGGGAAGCCTCTGTGGGCCCTGCATGTGGGTGGGGGAGGGGGCCATTCCCAGGGAATGCTTCAGCCATCTCCATGGGTTCTCTAGCCCGGGGCACCGCAGGGTGCCTCAGACAGGTTAGCTGGAGCGCGCAGCTGGGGTTCCCGCCAGGACCCAGTCTCTGCTGCTTTGGGCACCAGGCTAGCTGTTTAGACTTGGGTGAATGGGTACCATCTAGGATTACTGGGATTCCCACGACAAGAGATTAGCCGCAGCTCATTAACCGAGGGCCGGATCCCTCGCTTCCCACGGTGGGTCCAGATGAAGAGACAGTCCATAATTCTAAGGCGTTTATTTTCATCATGTGGAAAGTGGCAAGGATAGAACTGTACCTCCCGCCTCTCTCAGAGAGGCAGGCCAGATATAGTAACTGGGAAAGGGTGTGGCTAAGCCTCTAGGTGTCTCACTAGCATGGGGATGGCTTGGGGCTGTGTGGCCACGCCTCTACTGGAGCGTGATATGTGACCGTGGCTGGAACCAAAAAGCTTCCCGGGAGCCTTGGCATAACATTTCCCGTCCCTTGCGAATCACTTCCTGGGGTCTCCCAGAGTTTGCCTGTGCCCAACCAGTGTACCAGACTGCCTGCCAGATCACTGCCCCACATAATATATGCAAACTTGTAGGTGTGGCTGTGCATGCTCATGCAGAGGCCAGAGGAGCATGTTGGATATCTTCTATTGATCTCCATCTTATCTTTTGAGACAGGGATTTTCATTGAACCTGGAGTTAAACATTTTAGCTATTGGGGCTTGTTAGCAGACTCCCAGGATCTACCTGTCTCTTTCCCCAAATCCTGTGGTTAAAGGTACTTGGAGCCATGCTAAGCTTCTCCATGGGTGCTAGGGATTTGAACTCAGGTCTTCAAACTTTCACAACTGTTCTTACCTACCCAGCCATTGAGTCATTTTTTCACAGAATTTCCATGCCTATCATTCTGGTTTGTTTTTGTCACCCTAACACAAATTAGAATCACCTAGGAAGAGGGAATGGGTGCCAATTGAGAAGCTGCCTCCATCAGATTGGCCCGTGGACAAGTCTGTGAGGTACTTTCTTGATTGATTAATGATTGGTATGGGAGAGCTCAGCCCATCAGGCAATGTTCCATCCTTGGGCAGGTGGCTTTAGGTTTTACAAGAAACTAGCTGAGCAAGCCACAAGGAGCAAGCCAGTGGGCAGAATTCCTCCATGGTCTCTGCTTCAGTTCCTATCTCCCAGTTCTGCACAGTGATGAACTGTGATATGGAAGCATAAGCCAAATAAACTCTTGTCTCCCAGAGTTGCTCTTGATTATGGTGTGTATCACAGCAGCAAGAAGAAAATGAATACACCCATGTTTTGATGTTTACATCTGTGTCATGCCACAGGGAAATATGGTCTTGTCCTATGTGCCATGGGAAGTTGCTGTGACACATTCTGAAGATAGGGCTACAATGGCACTATGGAGATCTTCTTCCATGTTGCTGCCACCATCTGCACATGCTAATGCTGTCATGCTTTCCATTGGAGAGCTCTGAGCAGAGGTATTACAAAACATGCTTGGTGAAATGGGTATAGAGCTCTGTTTGCCTATGGAACCATTTTCCTCAGAGTTCATAGAGCATTCAGTGAGTGCAGTAGAAGAAAGTGTAAAACTGTTGACTCCCCTTCAATAACAAGCATTCCTCTTACAAATGTCAAATCTCTATTTCTTTGCATTCTCAATCTTAGTGTTTTAATACCATAACATGAATAATCCACAGAAGACAGGTTAAAACCTGTGGGACAGTAAACCATGACAGGATCTTGGTGTGTAGATCAGGTCGAAGACCCTGGAAACTCAGTGGATACATACCTGAGATGATAGGTGCCTCCCCATTCCCTTCCAAATTCCTGGCCTGAAACAAGTGCCACACTTCCCACATAAGGAAACATGACCTATGGTCACATAAGCCCAGAATAGAATTCTCCGTGCTAATGAGATACCTAGGGGCCCTAAGGGTTTAGACAATAAGCTCCCCTTCCCAGACATTCCTCCCTGCAAAAGGTAATTTAGTCTTGAGTCCAGCCTGGGAAGTCAGTATGCATCCATTTTCCACAATGAACAACCAATAAACAGTTTGGAACCAAGGACTGTTTCTTTCATCGAGAGCCACCATGGGGGAGCATAGAACAGGCCTTTGCCTACAGAGCCACTGCTTAATTCTCCCATAGAAGGCCTCTCTATGCTCCCAGCCACAACTGCAGCCAAGCTAAGGACCTTCATCGATGAGCAAAGCCAGAAGTCCCATTCCCCAAACCCTGAGCTAGTTGCTGTCCTCAGCCTGCCAGGTCCCAACTCTGCTCTCAACTCAGAGAAGCCTGAAAGTCCAGGAGTTTGGGAATGCCCTGTCCCAGACTCATTGAAGGCCATGGCCCCCCAACAATTTGTTCCTGACTTCTCTGTATGGTTCTCCAGTGGCAACTTGGAGCCAGGGAATACCAGCTTCAGTCTTCTCACATCTCAGACTGTGCTTTCCTACCCCTGGAATAGTGTCTCTGTGCTTCCCTGAAGCCTAGCACCCACCCCATGGAGTTGGTCTGCTCCAGGCCTTTTGCCTCCCAAGCAGACTTGCCCTGTAGCAGAGTGGAACATGAACCCACAAAAAAACAGTTCAATGTAAAAAAGCAGAGCAATCACAGTACATGCAATGTGAAAGAGGGATCCAGTAAAGCAACTCCTGACATGACTAGTTCATGGTATGGTTAGGGGAAAGGTTTTGTTTTGTTTTGTTTGTTTTTGTTTTTGTTTTTGTTTTGTTTTGTTTTATAGTAGATAAGAGATGGGAAATATCCAGAGAAAAGAGACAATAGCCAGAGATAGAGAATAGAGAGAGAGCCAGGAATAGTGAAAATAGCAGGGTTATAAGAAGGAAGAATAGCTGGTGGATGGGAAGCCAGTGAGCTGGAAGGAGTTTAGGGCACAGGGGAGAGGTGAGAAGGGCTCAGATGCTAGCATGGACTTTGAAGTGCATAACAGGTATTTACAATACTGAGGAAGCTGCGAAGCCAGCATTCACTTTGATATGCTGATAGACACGATGGTAGCAATATGGGTATATTGTGCCAAAGGTAAGGGAAATGACTCCTTGGCAGGTGGACACTAGCTTCACAAGTTCCTGAGGAGTGCTGGCTTTTATCTAATCCCCAGAAATCCTCTCTGGGTCCAGGTTGAGCTCATTGCTGCATATTTGGGTTGCCTTTTGGAGTACTGAGAATTGGAATTTCCTTTGGACATGACACATGTGAATTGACTGAAAGGACAATGTGAACACTGTGATCAAGCTGTGGCCCATTCATGTGAGAGTTACGGGACAATTACTGTCTGGATTTTCAGGGATTGTAAGTCATCACCAACCATTAAAAATATCCTAATGTCATGAGTCAACAGCATAGCTCCAGAGTAAAGGTCCTTGCGGCCAAGACTGAGAACCTGAACCTACATAGTACGTTCATGTGCATGCGCATGCAGGCACATGCACACACACATGAGAGGGGAAGAGAATAAAACATCTTAATGTCAGAGATGTTAAAATGAGGATGTACGTAGTTCACTGAAGTTTTCAGTTCCGTAGTTTTTCCTTCCCCATGTGGGGTCTTTCAGCCATTGCAGAATGGGATTGGACAAAAAATCGCAAGATCCTTCCCATGCTCTGCATACTTAAGATAATACTCTTTCAGGGATGCTTCCTTCTGAGCATGTCCAGAAATGCTGCCTCTGTAGGAGGGCAAGTCTGCCCCATTCCCAACCATGATCTGGGCAATGTGACTTGAGGAAAGCTAGCTCATTTCAGGACTCTATCTCCTGGCTGCTTTCCTTTATTACAAAAGCATATCAAGGAAGCACTTGTCTCACAGGACAACAAAAGAACCTTGAATGTACACTAATGCAATCTGAGTGACTCAAAATAATTTTCTTCCTAAGGTTGTGTGCCTTTTAATAGAGAACTCTGAGAGATGGAAGGAAGCCTTCAGACCCCCCAGAAAAACATAGCTTTCAAAGGGAGTATGTGTTGGGTGATTTGTTGTTGTTGTTGTTGTTGTTGTTGTTGTTGTTATTGTTGTTGTTGGAATAGATTTCCCAATATGCCTCTGCCTGCCCACTCATGAGGCTGTCTCTGCTTCTGAGGAGACATGCAGGTGAAAAGGCCAGATTCCCTCATGGCATCATCTCCAGGGGACTGGAACTTTGCTGGTGTGTGTTTTATTACTGAAAAGTACATGTGCTTATGGGAAGGCCATGAATAACACTTCAGTGCCAAATGATCACATTTCTTCACCATTGCCCGAGTATCTCTAAAATAATATGGTTGAATAGAATGATCTCTGAGACCTCCTCCTGTCCTCCCATAACTGTGAAGAGAAAAACCATGAGAGAAAAGAGAGTGGCTAAATTCTGGTCCCAAATCTACCAGTACCCTGCCACTTAACCTCTCTAAACCTCAATTGTCAGAGAAAAGTGTTGCAGAAAATGACATTTAAAATTCTATGAGTCTACAGTCTATCCATAGCTTCTATTTGTAAATGAATACAGTATTTTTACTTTAGAAAACCACCTTCAGAGATATGTATCAAGGTGGCAAGATGGCCCAGTGAGCAAAAGTATTTGCTGTGCAAGATTAGCAATCTGAATTTGATACCCAGGACCCATTGTGGAAGGAAAGAGTGGATTGACTCCACAAACTTGCCCGATGACCTTCACAACTGGCATTATGACATGCTCTCATACACACAAATCATACATACAGCCACCTGTAATCTCAGAGCTGGGAAGAGGTGGAGACAGGCTGATCCCTGGGGCTTACTGGCCAGCCAAGGTTGGCTACTCATTGAGTTTCAGGCAAGTGATAGACCATAGCTAAAAAAAAAAAAAAAAAAGAAAAGAAGAAGAAAGAAAGAAAGAAAGAAAGAAAGAAAGAAAGAAAAGAAAGAAAGAAAACGTGGATAATGTCCAAGGAATGACATGTGAGGTTGTTGTCTGACCTCCTTACATATATGCATGCAAACCCATATACACAAGAAGCTGCACAGAGAGAGAGACAGAGACAGACAGAGATAGAGACAGAGAAAGACAGAGACAGAGAGAAAACTTTAACACATACAGCATTGGGAGGTTGTAGACCTAACATAATGCCAAAATATTTCACATTTTCACTTTTTAAAGCATTTTAACGAATGTCCTTGGAAGGAGGCAGGAAACAAAAGTGACATTACTAGAAGAAGATTTTATAGTATATTTAATTAGAAAATTTCACTATTTAAAAAAAACCAGTCAATCAAAAGCTCTGAGAGACAAGAGCACTGTTAACTTGCGATGAGTAGCAGCAGCAGCATGTTCACAGTAACGACAGACACAGAGCCACTTGTTTGAAGTGTATAGCTGTTAACAAGCTCTCCAGGCACAAATTCTGTCTTAAATTAAAGGACAACTCTACTCTGTGCACATAAAAAGTAAGGCCAAGGTCTCAAGTGCCTTGATGACAGTGGCCAGCAGTTGGGATCAAAGCAGCAATCACACAAAATACCATACCTAGGTTTCCAGCCACTGTCCTTGAAAGGAATTCATAGCTTCCCTACCCGACCCCCCCAAAATAAGTTCACTTCACCAAACAATCTGTATTAATGGCAGTTGACAGGTTTCGGCATAGCAAAAGCAGCATATATTGGCATAATAATTAGTTCTTTGCTGTTTCTTTTATATGAAGTCATGAGATTGTGTTCTGACCCCAAGCTAGAGAAAAAGATTGGAACATGACATAAACTTAAGCATAGTCACAGCCGTACAAGAAAAGGCCAGGTTTGGATTATCTGTTTTCTCTCCTCACCCATAAATTCATCCTTTGGGCAGTAGCACACATGCAAAGCAATTGTCCTCTGACTGCTTTTCACCTTGCTCCCCCAAAGCCACATTCAAAAGGTACCAATTTAGATGAGGAAGCCAGACCTAATGCCCTGGCTGCATCTACCTGGAATAAGCTGTGCAATTCAAAAAGCTACAAAAGCAAACCCTCAGTTTGGGGTCTTCATTAAAGTGGACTTTGGATTTTTATTTGTTTTTAAATCAGTTTTGAAATCCCCTCTGATTTTCCATGCTGTCATTCTTCTTTTGCTTTGTACTCAAAATGGTGACTCAGTGTGTAGCCCATTGTGTGCCCTAAACCTTCCACCAAATCAGAAAATGGGCTCAACGTTTGAATAGTGATTCAATGAAAAAGATGGATTATGTTTCTCTTATGATTTAGCCACAAGCACAGAGGATACAGAGGAAAACAGGATGTAGTACTCATTCTTCCCATATGATAAATAGCTTTAAAAGTTGCAATAACTTACTACCATAAACATTGATCTCAACTCAGGAGTTTATATGTTAGCTATCAATTCAATGACCTCAGATAGGTCACACAAGGTTTGTAGCTATTGCACACTGTAGGAGTCAGTCTGAGGAAGCAATGGCTTTAGGGGCCATGCTCTTTTCCTGGGAGGGTAGCAGTTCATAGTCATTGATTGGAAATTGAGATTTGTGTTCATTACCAAGGCATTGCTCCAGACTCTTCCTACAGTAGCCGTACATTCACTCTGCAGCAAAAGATTGGCATCCCATCCCCTCATCTCCTGTGCAAGTCTACATAGCCAGCAGAGAGAAATGGAAGTGGACCTCTTTCTTCTATTGGCTCTACCAGTTCCTGTTACCCCTTTTCCCTGCTACTGCATGGTACATGTATATAGGGACATCGAGTGGTACCCTGGGCCCCTCTGTGTGCCAAGAATGTGTCATCTATTAGTGATTCCATCACACAAACTGTCCAGGTTAATGACCTTCATAACATGGCCCTGCTAACATATATACTGGAAAACTCTAAGCTTCTAGCTGGTAGATAACTTTTACCCCAGAGAGATTTCTTCTAGCCTTCTCAGCGCAGACACCAGGTGTCTTAGGCTGTATGTCACCTTGACAACATGTGGACTCGAGAAATCCTGCCTCCATCTGTGTTCCTTCTCACTAGCCATAGTGTCCCTATGACTATAGCCCAATTCTGGCCAGACAATACCAGGGAATGGCTCTTCCATGCAGTGGACTACAGCTATAACCAACAAGATATAAAAGCATTCATGAGGAGCATCATCTATTCCTTCCAAGCTTGCCTCTATCTCTATCTCTATCTCTATCTCTGTCATCTCTATCTATTACTCTTCATGTCTTTACCCCTTTCCCTCTCCCTCTTATTGCTCCTTCTTCTTTCTCTCTCTCCTCTGGTTCTCTCCCCCTCTTCCTTCTCTCCCCTCCCTCCCATCGTCCACCACCCTTCCCCAACCTAGGTTATTTCTAAGGGTTTCAAGTTCCTTTTATGTCTTTATATTAGCTATCTCTATCTTTAAAAACAAAAACAAAACAAGCAAACACAAAACCTTAGTCAACCTTGCTTTTCCCAGTCCCCTCTCTAATACTGGTGTACTTCACCCTCTTCTTTGTGTCAATTGAAGATGGTATTTAAGCTGGAAGTCAAAGCCATGTTTTGGATACTCACTTGCCCTAGATATTTCCCATGTGTATATGAGGCATACATGCTGCTAAATTGCTGCTTGATTTTCTCTTGTTAATCTGTATTACAGATGTCTCAACTGAGAATTCAGAAAGGAGGAGAAGAAAACTATTTTTAGCCCCACTGCACCAATGTATGGGAAGTAAACGTTCATCACTAGATATACAAATTTGAACAAACAAAATCAGTGTTTGCCTCAAAGAGCTTCGAGTTTAATAGAAAGAGCCTACAAAGCAACAGATAGTTGATAATATAATGCTATCAAGTGAGGCACAGAATATGTAGCCAAAATAAAATTAACCAAAAGAAAACTTTGAAGAGGGAATAGCCAATCTGTTTAAGGGTCAAGAAGATACATAGTAAATGTCACAGTTGCCTGTGCAGTTAGATTAAAGGGGGAGGGATGAGAGAGGAAGGAGGAATATAAACTGTGGATGGAATAGAGGGATCCACACCATGATCTGACATTTGTATAATATTTCCAATTTCAAATTATAATCATTGCCATTACCCATTTCATTGCAACAAACCCAGTCAAGTATCGTGCCAATGCACAGAAATCATTTTCATTTATCCTGAAATCTTTCCAAGCTTGGATTGTTTATTTCTGCTTGATATAGAGCAAGAATCCAACATTGTTTTTAGATGTGACAAAAGACCATATGTGTTAGTCCCAAGTGGGAATTGAAAAGAGAAATGTCCTACCCATGTAAATTATTTCTAAACATGAATCAAATGGCCCCCAAGACACTCAGCTCATCATATCCAGCAGAAAGTCCAGGAGGGAATAATAGTTCCTTCAGTTCAAGCTTTTGCTTCTGGAGGAAGATTCAGTAACTCCATCTTGTATCCTCCTGTATCCCCCTGTAACCATAAAAAGTTGAACACTTCTTTTCAAAAGCTCAATTCAAGGGCTAGTCCTCTGTTTTGTCCTGCCCCTTTCTAGAACTCTCCCTTCTCATACCCTCCTCCCAAACTTGGCTGTGAGCTGTAATTACATTACCCAGAAGGTTCCTTTCAAATCATTTTTTTCCCTAGGCTCCACTTGAAATTCAGAATTTCTGGGTTTGGGGCTGCATTTTAAGCTTCTCATGCAATTTTAATGTGACTGGCCCAGCATCCATCAGCTAGGAGCCATTCATCAATACGCATCACACAGTCCATACTTAATTGTTGTCTCACTGATTTATGTATGTTGGCCTGTGTTCTATATCACTGCTTTTCAACCTTTAAAGTGCATATGAGTCACCTATGTTTCTTGTTAAAATGCAGCTCTGGCTTAGGAGACCTGAGGTGCAGCCTCAAAGCCTGCATTTCTAACAAGTTCCTAGATGATCACTGAACTGCCATTCCTGGCACCACACTTTGAGGTACCACCTTAGTGTTGCTCACATTGAGGTCAGGTGTCTGCTTTTACCTTTCTTTCCTATTCTTGGGAATATGTGTCAGTATGGGACCATCATTTAAATGTATATGTGTTTAATCCAATTTAGTGTTCCATGCATCCTTTTTAACTTTATGAAGCACACCATCCATTTCCTTTTGTTGCAATTTCCTACCCTTGCTCTCCAGATTCTATTTACACTTTAGGTGGCTTGGCAAATTGTTATTCCTGCTAAGAAAAATCAAGGTGAAAAGACAATATAAAGATGCTCATACCAGAAAATGATTTTACTAGTGTATATTCACCGTACAAAATAATGAGTTTCATCACTGAAGGTAATGTTTAAACTGCCTCATAGAATCTTCCTCAGCATAATCTGAAAATTAGTTCCATCAGAATGCCCTGGCATGCCTATTGAAAACACAGTAAACTGTCCAGACCATATAGAGCATTTGATGAAGAGGCTTGGGAATGCATACTAAGCAAGATTCTGAAGTTCACATATAGTTTGAGTAGTATAGATCATGCCAGAGAATGAGATGGGGGTCGGGGAAGAGAGGGGAGGAAGAGGAGAAGGAGGGGAAGAGTTGACAGCTATGTAATACACACTCTCAATGGCATCTTGGCCTAGTCACTACTTTGCATTGAGGGATACTGGGAAGACTTCAGAAGCAAGGGCTCACTTTTCCAGCCATCCTCTTCTCTCCTCTTTCACCCTGGGCATTTCATAGGAACTAGAACTCTTCGGTGAGAAGCATGGATCCTCAGTTCACAACATGTGAACTGGAGACATACATAAACAGCATGGAAAAGTAAGGCAGTTTAATTTTACAACTTTGCATAGCCAAGGCCTTCCCAGCATGGCAAGCATGCTGATTGAGCACAGAAAACAGTTTTTATCATCTTAACACAGCTCCCTTCCTTCCTTTCCTCACTGGCTGAATGAGCTGGTTAGTTTTTATGTCAATTTGACAGAAGCTAGGGCCTAGTAGCTGGTCTTTACTAGTTTATGAGTTCTTCTTTCTCCTACCCTTTATGCCCCTGGATTTACCCCTATCACTAGATAGGAGAGAAACAAGGGTAGAGGCAAGAAAGTTAAATCTAATTTCTTTCCATTTGTTTCTTCTTTGAGCACAACTAACAAACTGCAACCAACGCCCCTGAAAGGCCAACAACCACCACACCCCTTGGGGACCTAGCATCTATATACCCTCTGAAAAGTTCCCAGAATCCCAAATATCACACAATTGCAGAATTTATCTGCAGCTGGAAAACCCATGCCTCTGCTAGAGCATGAGCCAAATCATAGCTAGCTGTTGTGGACAGTCCAAAGCAGGCTCATATCCTCACACCTGAGATTAAAATAAAAATATATTCTTATTATATTTCTGTGTTTTTAAAAGAAACCAAAATTCCAAAAATGTAACTACGGTTAGGGTCATCTGGGAAGAGAAAAATTGAGAAAATGCTCCCACCAGATTGGCCTGTGGTGCATATTTAAATTAGTGATTAATATGGGAGTGCCCAGTTCTCTGCAGGCAGTCCCACCTCTGGGCTGAGCAAGCCACAAGGAGCAATCTAGTAAGCAGCACTCTTTCATGGTCTCTGTATCCAGTTCCTGTCTCCAGATTCCTGCCTTGACTTCCCTGGATGATGAATTATTACCTGGAAGTGTAAGATGATATAGATCTTTTTCTCCCCAAGCTGCCTATAGTCGTGATATTTTATCTCAGCAATAGATAAAATAACTAAGATACTAAGGAATCAGTAGTGAATAATCTTACATATCATCTAGGTCACTCTGTTGCTTCGATTACATTTGTCTATTTCTCAACAACAACAACAACTATGAATGGGATCATCTCTACATTTTACATCTTCTTTATTTTAAAGTTCATCAGGCCCATGACCTTGTCACATTTGCAGGTTGTAAGGCAAGCTTGGCTGCTAGTAATTTTCTATTCTAATTTTCTAGTTTGGAAGAGGAGGAATAGCCAGAATAAAAGAGTTTGGGCAGGATACTACTACTTTGGGCTTACCTACAGGGGTTCAGTGTTTTCTTATCTGTAATTGAACCTAAGCTGACCCAAGCTACTTTTATTTTGCAAATGAATTGTCATATTTTATTTCTCGCATCTTTCTCTCAAAGCAAGCTATAAAACTGGCAAGGATTATTCTATGATCTGTCCCTCCTTAAAAGTCCTAGGATGCTCATTTCAGAATGCCCCTGCCCTGTACTTAGGAGAAGAAATACTACACAGAAAGATCAAATAAAAGCTGAAGCAAACAGCCTTGCTCTCTATCTCTATTTCTACTTCAACCCCACCAATTTATTTGTTAGATTATACTTTCTGTCCGATTGGTTTCTCTACATCTATCCGCTTTTCTCATGAGACTAAGCATAAAACACAGTATCCTCTGGGACTTCTGGTCTCCATTTCTGAAGGCTCCTGGATTATTCTACATGTTGTTGGATAAACATTATTTTTCTTTTTTTTTTTAATTTTCATAATTTATTTACATTTCAAATGTTTCAGATCTGCCCTTTGGAAGCTCCCCATTCCCTCCGCCTTCCCCCTGCCAATATGGGTATATTCTCCAACCCACCCTCCCACCCACCCACCCACTCGCATCTTTCCTCCTTGTCATTCTCCTATACTGGGGGATCTAACACCCTCAGGCCCAAGGGCCTCTCCTCCCCCTGACGAATAACAAGACCCTCCTCTGCCGCATTTGTGGCCAGCACCATGGGTCTCTCCATGTGTATTCTTTAGTTGGTGGATCGGTCTCCAGAAGTATCGGGGGGTGGGGGGGTCAGGCCAGTTGCCACTGTTGCTACCTCCCTGGGGCTGCACACTCCCTCAGCTCCTTCAGTCCTTTCTCCAAGTCCTCCATCTGGGACCTCACACTCAGCCCTAATATTGCTGCAAAGTGACTCTTGGGTATTTCAAACTTTTGGGATAATAACCTCTTAACAGTGTGAGTACATACCATGTTCATTCTTTTGTGACTGCGTTACCTCGCTCAGGATGATATTTTCAAGATCGATCCATTTGCCTAAGAATTTCATGAAGTCATTGTTTTTAATTGCTGAGTAGTATTCCATTGTGTAAATGTACCAGATTTTCTGTATCCATTCCTCTGTGGAGGGACATCTGGGTTGTTTCCAGCTTCTGGCTATTATAAACATGGCTGCTATGAACATAGTGGAACATGTGTCTTTATTACATGTTGAAGCATCTTCTGGGTATATGCCCAGGAGTGGAATCGCTGGGTCCTCAGGTAGTAGTATGTTCATTTTTCTGAGGGTCCGCCAAACTGATTTCCAGAGAGGTTGTATCATCTTGCATTCCCACCAGCAATGGAGGAGTGTTCTTCTTTCTCCACATCCTCACCAACATCTGCTGTCACCTGAGTTTTTGATCTTAGCCATTCTGACTGGTATGAGGTGAAATCTCAGGGTTGTTTTGATTTGCATTTCCCTGATGACTAAGGATGCTGAACATTTCTTTAGGTGCTTCTTGGCCATTTGAGTTTCCTCAGTTAAGAATTCTCTGTTTAGTTCTCTTCCCCATTTTTTGATAGGGTTATTTGGATCTCTGGAATCTAGCTTCTTGAGTTCTTTGTATACATTGGATATTAGCCCTCTATCGGATGTAGGATTGGTAAAGATCTTTTCCCAATCTGTAGGTTGCCGTTTTGCACTATTCACAGTGTCCTTTGCCTTACAGAAGCTTTGTAATTTTATGAGGTCCCATCTGTCAATTCTTGATCTTAGAGCACAAGCCATTGGTGTTCTGTTCAAGAACATTTCCCCTGTGCCCAAGTGTTCGAGATTCTTCCCCACATTCTCTTCTATTAGATTCAGTGTATCTGGTTTTATGTTAAGGTTCTTGATCCACTTGAACTTGAGCTTTGTACAGGGAGATAGGAATGGATCAATTCACAATCTTCTACATGTAGACCGCCAGTTGATCCAGCACCATTTGTTGAAGATGCTGGTTTTTTTCCACTGTATAGTTTTAGCTCCTTTGTCGAAGATCAAGTGACCATATGTGTGTGGATTCATTTCTGGGTCTTTGATTCTATTCCATTGATCTACCTGCCTGTCATTGTACCAATACCATGCAGTTTTTATCACTACTGCCCTGTAGTACAGCTTGAGGTCAGGGAGGCTGATTCTCCCAGAAGACCTTTTATTGTTGAGTATAGTTTTTGCTATCCTGGGTTTTTTGTTATTCCATATGAATTTGAGAATTGCTCTTTCTAGGTCTATGAAGAATTGAGTTGGGATTTTGATGGGGATAGCATTGAATCTGTATATTGCTTTTGGCTGGATGGCCATTTAAACTATGTTAATCCTGCCAATCCATGAGCATGGGAGATCATTCCATCTTCTGAGGTCTTCTTCAATTTCTTTCCTCAGAGACCTGAATTTCTTGTCATACAGATCTTTCACTTGTTTGGTTAGAGTCACATCAAGATATTTTATATCATTTGTGACAATTGTGAAGGGTGTTATTTCCCTAATTTCTTTCTCAGCCTGTTTATCCTTCGAGTATAGGAAGGCTACTGATTTGCTTGAGTTAATTTTGTATCCAGCCACTTTGCTGAAGTTGTTTATCAGCTGTAGCAGATCTCTGGTGGAGTTTTTCAGGTCACTTAAGTATACCATCATATCATCTGCAAATAGTGATATTTTGATTTCTTCCTTTCCAATTTGTATCCCTTTGATTTCTTTTTGTTGCCTGATTGCTCTAGCTAGAACTTCAAGTACTATATTGATAGGTAGGGAGAGAGAGAGCAGCCTTGTCTAGTCCCTGATTTTAGTGGGATTGCTTCGAGTTTCTCTCCATTTAGTTTGATTTTGGCCACTGGTTTGCTATATATTGCTTTTACTAAGTTTAGGTATGCTCCTTGAATTCCTGATCTTTCCAAGACTTTTATCATGAAGGGATGTTGAATTTTGTCAAATGCTTTTTCAGCATCTAACTAAATGACAATGTGGTTTTTCTCTTTGAATTTCTTTATGTAGTGGATTACATTGGTGGATTTCCGGGTATTGAACCATCCTTGCATCCCTGGGATAAAGCCTACTTGATCATGGTGAATGATTGTTTTGATGTGTTCTTGGATTCGGTTTTAGGGAATTTTATTGAGTATTTTTGCATCGATATTCATAAGGGAAATTGGTCTGAAGTTTTCTTTCTTTGTTGGGTCTTTGGTATCAGTGTGACTGTGGCCTCATAGAATGAATTGGGTAGTGTTCCTTCCGTTTCTATTTTATGGAATAGCTTGAAGAGTATTGGTATTAGGTCTTCTTTGAAGGTCTGATAGAATTCTGCACTGAACTCATGTGGTCCTGGGCTTTTTTTGGTTGGGAGAATTTTAATGACTTCTTCCATTTCTTTAGGGGTTATGGGACTGTTTAGATGGTTTATCTGATCCTGATTTAACTTTGGTAATTGGTATCTGTCAAGAAACTTGTCCATTTCTTCCAGATTTTCCAATTTTGTTGCATATAGGCTTTTGTAGTAGCATCTGATGATTTTTTTTAATTTCCTCAGAGTCTGTTGTTATATCTCCATTTTCATTTCTAATTTTGTTAATTTGGATACTGTCTCTGAGCCCTCTGTTTAGTCTGGCTAAGGGTTTATCTATCTTGTTGATTTTCTCAAAGAACCAGCTCCTGGTTTTGTTGATTCTTTGTATAGTTCTTTTCGTTTCCACTTGGTTGATTTCAGCCCTTAATTTGATTATTTCCTGCCTTCTACTCCTCTTAGGTGTATTAGCTTCTTTTTGTTCCAGAACTTTCAGATGTGCTATTAAGCTGTTAGTATATGCTCTCTCCAGTTTCTTTTTGGAGGCATTCAGAGCTATTAGTTTTCCTCTTAACACTGCTTTCATTGTGTCTCATAGGTTTGGGTAAGTTGTATTTTCACTTTCATTGAATTCTAGGAAGTCTTTAATTTCCATCTTTATTTCTTCCTTGAGCGGAGCATTGTTCAGCTTCCATCTGTATGTAGGCTTTCTATTGTTGTTTTTGTGATTGAAGACCAACCTTAATCCATACTGATCTGATAGGAGGCATTGGATTATTTCAATCTTCTTATATCTGTTGAGGTTTGTTTTGTGACCAATTATATGATCAATTTTGGAGAAGGTACCATGAGGTGCTGAGAAGAAGGTATATTCTTTTGATGCAGGATGAAATGTTCTATAGATATCTGTTAAACCCATTTGGTTCATAGCATCTGTTAGTTTCACTGTGTCTCTGTTTAGTTTGTTTCCAAGATCTGTCCATTGTTGATAGTGGGATGTTGAAATCTCCGACTATTTTTGTGTGAGGTGCAATGTGTGCTTTGAGCTTTAGTAGAGTTTCTTTTATGAAAGTGGGAGCTCTTGCATTCGGGACATAGATGTTCAGAACTGAGAGTTCTTCTTGGTAGATTTTTCCTTTGATGAGTAAGAAGTGTCCTTCCTCATCTTTTTTGATGAATTTTGGTTGAAAGTCAATTTTATCCGATATTAGAATGGCTACTCCAGCCTGTTTCTTGGGGCCATTTGCTTGGAAAATTGTTTTCTAGCCCTTTACTCTGAGGTAGTGTTTGTCTTTAACATGGAGGTGTGTTTCCTGTATGCAGCAAAATGCTGGGTCCTATTTAGGGATCCAGTCTGTTAGTGTATGTCTTTTTATTGGGGAGTTGAGACCATTGGTGTTAAGAGATATTGAAGAATAGTGATTGTTATTTCCTATTATTTTTGATGTTGTTTATAATGTTTGTGTGGCTATCTTTTGAGTTTGTTGAAAGATTACTTTCTTCCTTTTTCTTGAGTGTAGTTTCCCTCCTTGAGTTGGCGTTTTCCATGTATTATTCTTTGTAGGGCTGGGTTTGTGGAAACATACTGTGCAAATTTTGATTTGTCGTAGAATATTTTGGTTTCACCATCTATGATTATTGAGAGTTCTGCTGGGTATAGCAGCCTAGGCTGGCATTTGTGTTCTTTTAGAGTCTGTGTGAGATCTGCCCAGGATCTTCTAGCTTTCATAGTCTCCGGTGAGAAGTCTGGTGTAATTCTGATAGGTCTGCCTTTATATGTTACTTGCCCCTTTTTCCCTTACTGCTTTTAATAGTCTTTCCTTGTTTTGTGTATTTGGTGTTTTGACTATAATGTGATAGGTGGGATTTCTTTTCTGGTCCAGTCATTTGGAGTTCTGTAGGCTTCTTGTACGCTTATGTTCATCTTTCTTTAAGTTAGGGAAGTTTTCTTCTATAATTTTGTTGAAGATATTTACTGGTCCTTTAAGTTGAGAGTCTTCACTCTCTTCTATGCTTATTATCCTCAGGTTCTGTCTTCTCATTGCATCCTGGATATCTTGGATGTTTTGGGTTAGGAGCTTTTTGCCTTTTGTGTTTTCTTTGATTGCTGTGTCCATGTTTTCTATGGTATCTTCCGCACCTGAGATTCTCTCTTCCATCTCTTGTATTCTGTTGGTGATGTTTGCATCTATAACTCCTGATTTCTTTCCTATGTTCTCTAACTCCAGGGTTGTCTCCCTTTGTGATTTCTTTATTGTTTCTATTTCTGTTTTTAATTCCTGAATGGTTTTGTTCATTTGATTGATTGTGTTTTCCTGTATTTCTGCCCGTTTGATTGTGTTTTCCTGTAATTCTTCAAGGGATTTTTGTGTGTCCTCTTTAAGGGTTTCCAGTTGTTTACCTGTGTTCTCTTGTATTTCTTTAAGGGAGTTATTTATTTCCTTCTTAACATCTTCTATCATCCTCTTGATATGTGATTTTAAGTCTGAGTCTTCCTTTTCTGGTGTGTTGGGGTATCCAGGGCTTGCTGTGGTGGGTGAGCTGGGTTCAGCTGAAGCCAAGTAGTCTTGGTTTCTGTTCCTTGTGTTCTTGCCCTTGCCTTTCACCATCTGGTTATCTCTGGTGTTAGGTGGTCTTTCTCTCTTTGACTGTGGCTTGTCTTTCCTTCAAGCTCAGATGTCAATATTCCTGGGAGACCAGTTCTCTCTTCCAGCTGTTCTTCAGACCCTGCGTCTGGAGTCCTCCTGTTGCTGGCTCCTCAACACAAGTGGGCGGGTAGCTTTCTCTCTGCACTGCTTCTATATGGGGGCTTCCTGGGTCAGGCGTGTGTCTCTGGCCACAGGTGGAAGCAGGCAGGCTCTTACCTCCCGGCTTTTACTCAGTCCCCTGTTGGATAAACTTATATTTTTCTCTTGCTAACTTCTTTTTCCAGAGGAGAGTGTTTGTGTGAGAAAAGGGTATTACCTTTTTATCCTATGACTCTGTTGATGATTATGCTGTGTCACCTTAAAGATAGATGAATTTAATTTTATCTTGGTAATAACCCTAGCATGTTAGTCTTTTTCTTTGAGGAGACCTGCGAGGTTAGGAAAGCTACTCAAAGTAGTCATACATGTGAGTCTAGAACCCAGGTCTCTTGACATCAGATCTCTTAGACCTCTTTTCAAGAATTTACCTTTGGCCTGGCAGTGGTGGCACACGCCTTTAATCCCAGCACTTGGAAGGCAGAGGCAGGCAGATTTCTGAGTTCGAAGCCAGCCTGGTCTACAGAGTGAGTTTCAGGACAACCAGGACTACACAGAGAAGCCCTGTCTCATAAAACAACAACCAAAAAAAAAAAGAAAAAAAAAAGAATTTACCTTCTAGTAAGCTTTCCTGAGGGTAAGCTATTCCATTAAAAGATTCTTTCTTCCCTTTCATGTTTCCTCTGTTTTTATTCTTTCTTTAGAAATACTCAAAGAACTGAGAGCTATCAGCACTGTGAGAACCAGTGTAGCTCATGCCTTTATCCATGCATCCTTACTTTTTACTTAGCAGTCAGTGGTGATGCATGGTGATGCATATAGGTTGTTGTATCACAGGTGTGGATATCCATAATTGTCTCTTGTTAAGGGAGGTTAAAGGCTATTTTAGAAAGCAAATCATGAAACATGTTTTCTCTAACTCATCAATAAACTGAGAACCAGAAAAGTCATTAGGATGAATTCACAGGAGAAAGCAAAGAACTGTAAATTTGTATACAGTAATAATGAAATAAATCTTCAAAAACCAGTTTAGTTGTTTGGCAATAACAAATTGCATTCCACCAGACACAAAGGGCTTGGACTTTTTAAAAAAGATTTATTATTTTATATCTATGAGTACACTGTAGGTGTCTTCAGACACACCAAAAGAGGGCATTGGATCCCATTACAGATGGTTGTAAGCCACCATATGGTTGCTGGGAATTGAACTCAGGACTTAGAATTCTTAACCACTGAGCCATCTTTCCACCCCCAGGATTGGCCTTCTTTAAGGAAAAATGAGAAGATGACAATTTTCTACTAATTAACTTCTGTCTCTTCAAGATCACAGAGCATCCCAGGGAATGACAAAGGTCCCCCCTCACCCCAATAATAACCAGGAGAGACCTCCAGTACAAAACTGAGTGAATATTTAGTAATCTCTTTTGTATGTATCAAAGTCTTATGTTTTTATTTAACTTTACTTTACTTTCCTATCTCTTAGAGATCAATGTCAACGCCAAGGATACTCATGATCACAAAATAATGCTAGCCTCATTAGCTTTGGCTTAATTGTGTACATGAGTGCAGCAAATAATTTTTAACATCTACGGACATCTTAAATGATTGAAGTTCACATAAGGAAACTCGGATTTCAAAGCTTCTATGCCTCGTTATTTTAAGGCTAGGATAACCAATGTTACTAAATGCTGCACCAAATTTCACTTATACTGTCTATGTATTCTCCCCAAAGTCCCCCTACCCCCAGTGAATATACCAGGGTTCCTGTCCTGCACCATTTAAGTCTCCCAGAAGGACTTGTATAACCTTAGCCCAGAAGTAAAGCCAATCTGAGTTCTATGAGTGTGTTGTGTCATACTTGATTTAATAAGCACAGTGTTCAAATATAACGCCCTAGGCAAGATCTTGGTAATATAAATGCTTCTAAGTATAACCCCATTATTAAAGAAAGATGCCCAGAGGTCCATTGGCATCAAATACTACCAGAGGCCTGCTGCCATCTGGGACTAACAGGCCTGCCAACACCAAGGACAAACAGATGGTTAGAGGCCAATGTAAGAACACAATCAACAAAAGCTAGGGCAATATGGGACCATGAGAACCCAGCTATGGTACCACAGCAAGGCCTGAATATTCTAACACAGCTGAAGTACAAGAAATCCAATCATATGAAGATGATAGAGGCCTTTAATGAGGAAATCAATAAATCTCTTAAAGAAATAGAGGAAAATACAATTAAGCAGGTAAAGGAAATGAATAAAATTGTTCAAGACCTGAAAATGAAAATAGAAGCAATAAAGAAAACACAAACTGAGGTAATCCTGGAGATGAAAAACCTAGAGAAGAGAACAGGAACTACAGACTCAAGCATCACAAAAAGAATACAAGAGATGGAAGAGAGAATCTCATGTATAGAAGATATGATAGAAGAAATTGATACATTGGCCAAAGAAAATTCTAAATCTAAATTTTTTAACACAAAACATCCAAGAATATTTGGACACTATGAAAAGACCAAACTGAAGAATAATAGGAATAGAAGAAGATTATTTCCAATTCAAAGGATCAGAAAATATTTTCAACAAAATTTTCTTAGAAGAAAATTTCCCTAACCTAAAGAAAGAGATGCCTATAAATATACAATAAGTTTACAGAACACCTAATAGATTGGAACCACCACATAATAATCACAACATTAAATATACAGAACAAAGAAAAATATTAAAAGATGCAAGGGAAAGGGGCCAAGTAACATATAAAGGCACACCTATCAGAATTACACCAGACTTCTTAATAGAGACTGTAAAAACAAGAAGGGCCTGGGAAGATGTCTTACAGTCTCTAAGAGAGCACAGATGCCAGCACAGATTATTATACCCAGCAGGACTCTTAATCACCACAGAAGGAGAAAATGAGATATCCCATTTAAACAATATCTATCCACAAACCCGGCACTACAGAAGGAGAACTCCAACTCATGAAGGTTAACTACACCCAAGAAAAGAATGGGAAATAAATAACCCCACACTAGCAAAACCAAAAGAAGAGAACCAATCTCTCTCTCTCTCTCTCTCTCTCTCTCTCTCTCTCTCTCTCTCTCACACACACACACACACACACACACACACACACACACTTTCTCTCTCTCTCTTTCTCTCAACCCCCACCAACATAAAAAAATAACAGGACTTAACAACCATTGGTTATTAATATCTTTCAACATCAATGGACTCAATCCCCCCCCCCAAAAAAAGACACAGGCTAACAGAATAGATGTGAAAACCGGATCTATCATTCTACTACATAGAAGAAACACCACAGCAACAAAGATGGACATTACGTTAGAGTAAAGACCTGGAAAACATACCCAAACTTGTGGGACACAATGAAAGCAGTGCTAAGAGAAAAGTTGATAGCACTAAGTGCCTTCATAAAGAAAGTGAAGAGCTGTCATACCAGGAATTTAAAAGCACACATGAAAACTCTAGAACAAAAAAGTAGCAAAGGCACACAAGAGGAGTTGATGGCAGGAAATAAACTGGGGGCTGAAATCAAGAAATTTGAAGAAAAGAGAACAATACAAAGAATCAACAAAACTAAGAACTAGTTCTTTGAGAAAATCAAGAAGATAGGCAAATCCTTAACCAAATTAATTAAAAGACAGAGAATCGGTATCCAAATTAACAAACTCAGGAATGAAAAGGGGGACATAACAACAGACACTAAGAAATCCAAAGTATCATTAGGTCTTACTTCAAAAGCCCATACTCCACAAAATTGGAAAATCTAAATGAAATGGATGATTTTCTTGATAGATACCATTTACCAAAGTTAAATCAAGACCAGGTAAACAATTTAAATAGTTCTATACCTCTTAAGGAAGTAGAGCTAGTCATTAAAAGTCTCCCAATCAAAAAAAGCCTAGGGCCAGATGGTATCACCATCCCTGATTTCAAGTTGAACTACAGAGCAATAGTAATAAAAATTGCATGATATTGTCATAAAAACAGACCAATCAATAGAATTGAATCAAAGACACAGATATAAACCCATACACCTATAGACACTTGCTTTTTGACAAAGAAGCCAAAACCGTACAATGAAAAAAAAGAAAGCATCATCAACAAATGGTGTTGATCTAACTGAATGTCTGCACGTAGAAGAAGAAAAATAGATCCATATTTATCATGCTGCTCAAAACCCAAGTCCAAGTGGATCAAAGACCTTAACATAAAATTGGATACACTAAATCTAATAGAAAATAAAGTAATGAAATAGCCTTGAATGAATTGTCACAGGAAACAACTTCCTGAACAGAACACCAGAAGCTCAGGTGCTAAGATCAACAATTAACAAATGGGACCTCATGAAACAGAAAAGCTTCTGTAGGGCAAAGGACACCATCAATAGGGCAAGGTACAAGCTATAAAATGGGAAAAGTTCTTCATCATCCCTATACCCAACAGAGGGCAGATAAAGAACTCAAAGATAAAGATTGATAAAGATAATTGATAAAGAACTCACAAAGTTAAAAACCAACAAACCAAATAACCCAATTAAAAAGTACATAGCTAAACAGTGAATTCTCAGCAGAGAAATTTCTAATGGCCAAGAAGCACTTAAAGAAATGTTTACTGTCATTAGTCATCAGGGAAATGCAAATCAAAATGACTACTCAACTAGTAAAACGACATCATGAAATTTGCAGGCAAATGGATGGAAGTTGAAAATATCATCCCAAATGAAGTAACACAGACCCAGAAAGAGATGCATGATATATACTCACTTATGAGTAGATATTACCCAGAAAGTGCAAAATAACCACGTTACAATCCACAGACCCAAAGAAGCAAAGTAGCAAGGAGGTTGCTTGAGTTTCACTCAGAAGAAGAAATAAGATAAATATCTGAAGTAGATGGAGGAAGGGAACTAGGTTTGATAGGGTGTGGGGAGGGGTACAGAGTGGAGACCAGGTGTAGGGAGCAGGGGCTGGGAGAGAGAACAGAAATTGTTTGAGATACAGCCCTGGGATAGGGGAAGATTCCCTTGGGGGGGTAACCCTAGCTGAGACAATTAGTAAGGGAGTATATGGGGCCTGTTCCAGTGGAAGGAGTGGGACACCAACCCACCAACAAAACCTTCAACCCAAAATTTGTCTTATCAACAAGAACTATAGGGATAAAGATAGATCAGAGATTGAGGGAAAGGCCAACCAATACTGGCCCAACTTGAGACCCTTCCCATGAGAGAGACCCAACTCTTAACACTTTTAATGACACTCTGTTATGCTTGCAACCAGGAGCCTAGCATAACCATCTCCTGAGAAGCTCCACCCAGCTTCCAGAAGCTGATGGAAACAGATGCAGAGACTCACAACCAAATAATAGGTGTAGCTCAGGGAGGGAGTCTTGTGGAAGAGCAGGGGATGGAATTGAGGGAGCTGCAGAGGTCAAGGACACCATAGGAAAACCTACCAAGTAAACTAATCTGGGCCTGTGGGTGCTCACAGAGACTGAACCACCAAACAAAGGGTATGCAGGGGCTGGACCTAGACCCTTTATACTTATGTAGCAGAGGTGTAGTTTGTTCTTTATGTGAGTTCTCTAATAATTGAAGCCAGGTCTATCTCTGAGTCTGTTGCCTGCCTTTGGATCCCTTTCCCATAGCTGGGCTGCTTTATTTGTCCTTAGGGGGAGAGGATACACTTAGTCCTACTGTGACTTGATGTGCCAAGGTGGGTACCCCCCACTTCTCTGAGAAGAAAGAGAGTGGGAAATATGGGAAGGGGCTATGTGAGGGGGCACTGGGAAAATAGGAGGGAGGGGGCTGCAATCAAGCTGGAAAGTAAATAAGCAAACATATTAATGGAGAAAAATTAAATAAATGGCAAAGCTTTCTTGGAAAAAATAAAGACACTTTTTTTCTTTTATTTTCTCTTTTTTTGTGCACCATACTTCCATCACTCACACACCTCCTTCCCCCTTCAAATGTTTCCCACGCCCCCTCCCTTCCTAAATTCATGGACTCTTCTTCAATTGCTGTTGTTACATTTGTACATATGCATATATGCACATAGAGACTACCGAGTCCATTCAGCTTTTCTTACATGTACATGTGACTGAATACTTGGGATTGGTAATCCATACTGAGGAAACTAATTCTCCCTTTCGAAAGAGCCTTTGACCACCTACTTGTGGCTCTTCATCAAGGGGTGAGATCATGTCTTGTCTATGTTGGCATGTCACTGATGTTGTCATTATGGTTCAGGAAACCATATGGTTGAGATTTCATGGGTACATTTTCTATGTCATGCCTAGGGGTCACTTTCTGGCAACAAGTGTCCTGGGCATCTGGATTATACAATATTTCCACCCCCTCTTCATCTGTTTTCCCCAAGCCTTAGGTTTCACAACAGATATATCAGTTGGAGTTGATTACCTCAGAGTCTCTTATTCTCTCCATTTTGACAAGTTGTGGAGACTACGTCATAATGAAACTATGCAAATAACTGGGTTGCCAAGAAAGATAAGGATAACAAAGTTATAGTGCTCAGTGGGACAACATTGGAAAAGGAAAGATAGTGTGGGAGTAACTTCAATATTGTGGATATGACAACATCTATTGTTTGATTAAGGCAAACTGGTACAATGAAATGTCACTCAGCAATTCAAAGAAACTAATTAAAAATACATCTATAACATGTATCAACCCTGAAATGCATGAGCATTTTTGAAAACATGACACTAATTAATAACATGTAAGTTTCATGTCACAAGTTTCATAATTTTGTTTATATGCAACATCCAAAATAGACACATCTATGTGAACTGCCAGCGGATTAGTGAGTGCTATGAACTGAATACCCTCAGTTCCCAGGGAATAGAGAGACTGTTAATGACTATAGGGGCCTTTTCTCAGTAATGTTCTAAAAATTGTGAGTGGAGTATGTTTTAATATACAAAAGGCATTGAATTATAAGCTTTAAATGAATGGCTCATATCTTCTGGAGATTATATCTTATAAACCTATTTTATATGGATAGTTTAAATAGAAAGTCTCAGCACAGGAGCACATGCCCATACTTCTAGCCCTTGAGAGACTGAGGCAAAAGATCACAAGTTCAAGACTAGTTTGTGCTACATAGCCAAAATTGTCTGAGAGAAAGACAAACAGACATATGGAGGATATGCAGTGCATGAAAAAAAACATTAAAATTATTTTTATTCTAAACACTTTCAACTATATTCAAACAAGAAATCATGATACTATCAAATATCTTTCACCAATTCATCTACTCATTTTTTTCCTTTATGTGTATATATAAGTATATACATGTGTATGAAGGTGCACATGCCTGCAGAAGCCAGAGGATGATGGTTGTCTGTCTCCCCAGTGTAGCCACTTGAGACAGGGTCTCTTGCTTCACCTAAAGCTCATCACATTTTAGCTAGGTGCCAACAGCAAGCTCCAGTGACCCATGTATCTCCACCACCCTTAAACTCATTTTTAATATAATTTTTTATTCATTGCTTGATAATCTCATATATGTATAGAGAAATGTTGATCATATTCATCCCTCATTAATGATCTATAGTAAGTGCAATATACTGAGAATATTCCAAAACTACACTAAGAATGTGTTGAGAATATGAGACAATGTGTCAGGAGGAGTGTGACAAACAAAATATCATGATTGTGATGAATCACTGAGAAAGTCTTATAAAGCACACAAATCTAAAATCTTAATATTAATGATATGTACCTATACTCTGCCTATACAAATCTAATGTAGGAAAGGCTGTCTTTCTCTTATTTGACTACCCTTTTCTTTATATATGCATATCTGAGGTCCATATCCCCATGAGTGTGTGTGTGTGTGTGTGTGTGTGTGTGTGTGTGTGAGAGAGAGAGAGAGAGAGAGAGAGTGCATGCACGCGTGTGCAATTGCATGCATGTCTATGCACATGTGCAAAGGCCGAAGATCAACCAATTCAAGAAAGACTCAGCATGTTTTTGTAGTCAGGGTCTCTCACCAGCCTGGAGCTCACTAAGTAGGCTAGGCTGGCTGGCCAACAAGCAATCTCTAGGAACCTACATGTCTCCTAACTGTCCAGCACTTGGATTACAAGTACTATGCCAACATGCCTGCCTTTTATTTTTTAAAAAAGGTTCAAATTCAGGTCCTCATGCTTGCCAAGTGAGCACTTTCCCCAATAGTCCTTAATTATACTTTTCATGTGACTCTAATATGGAAAAGTGTTTGTCTTAGGGTTCTATTGTTGTTAAGAGACGTGACCCTGATAGTTCTTATAAAAGAAAGCATTTAATTGGAGCTTGCTGACAGTTTCCAAGATTTAATCAATTGTCATCACAGCAGGGAACATGAAGGCATTTGGGAAGGCAAGCTGCTGTAGAAGTAGCTAAGAGTTCTACATTTTGATCCACAGGCAGCAGGAAAAGAAAGACCCTGGGTCTGTCTTGGGGTTTTGAAACCTCAAAGCCCACCCCCCAGTGACACATTTCCTCCAACAAGGCCACACCTACTGCAACAAGGCAAATGCCCCTAATCCTTCCGAGATAGCACCACTCCCTGATGACTATGCATTCAAATATATGAGCTAGGAGGTCATTCCTATTCAAACCATTACATTCCACTCCCTGGTCCCCATAGGTTTGCAGCTGTATCATAAAAAAAAAAAAAAAAAATGCATTCATTTCAAGTTCAAAGGTCCCCATAGTCTATAACAGTCTCAATACTGTTGTAAAAGCCTAAAGTTCAAAGTCTTTTCTGAGACTCATGACAGTCTCTTAACTGTAATCCCCTGTAAAAATCAAAATTAAAAAGATCACATAGTTCCAACATACAGTGACACAGAATACGTACACATTGCCATTCCAACAGGTAGGAAAGGGAGCATAGGGAGGAAATACTGGACCAAAGCAAGACTAAAACCTTGCGGGGAAGGGGGTGGGGGTCCTAAACTCTGCATCTCCCTGTCTGAGGTCAAAGTACTCTTCAGATCTCCACCTCCTTTCAGCTTTGTTGACTACAGCACACTTCTTTCTCTTGGGCTGATTCCATTTCCTGTTAGTAGCTTTCCTCGGCAGGTATCCTACAACTCTGGCATCTCCGAAGTCTTGGGAGTGTCTAAGGCAATCCGGGCTTCACCTTCACAGCTTCATGCAATGGCCTCTCAGAGCCTCCATGCAGGGACACCCCTGACACATGCCTGGCCTCGGCAGCTTTCCTTACCCATGGAGGAAGATTCTACAACCTCTTCTTGTATCCTTGACTCTAAAGCCAGAACCATGTGGCCAAAGCTGCCAAGTTCTGCTGCTTGATGGGTCTGGAACACACACACACAATTACATTTGCATAAGCTTTCCCTTGTCCTGCACTGTTTAAGCTTTTCTTTAATTCCTTCTCACAACTTGGAAGCTTAGCTGGGTGGGGTCTTGCCCTGAGGTCACCATTCCCTGTTTTTCATTTAGCATCAGGTCTTTTTTTTTTTTTGATCTCCTTGGGCATCAGACTTAGCTCCATAATTCTTGATGTTTGTTTTGTTTTGTTTTCTCCTCAAACTGTGCATTTTACATTTTCCTTGCCCAGTTTGCTTCAATTATAGATCTGCGTACAAGTAACCATTAATAACCACATGACAGAGTCAATACTAGGATGTCTTGAAATCTCCTCTGCCTATGGTATTAATTCAAAATTCTTCAATTTAGCCTCAGGCAAAATCTTTGGACAAGGGTAGAAAGCAGCCACATTCTTCATCAAAATATTACAAGAACAGTCTCTAGGCAACTTATTAATATTCTTCTCCTTTGAAACATCTTGAGCCAGGCCCTGCATTCCACATAGCCCTCAGCACCACTGTCTTTCATGTTCTGACTAGGATGGCCTATTAAGCCCTGCTTAAGCATCCAACTGCTTTTCTTTTTTTAATTAGTTAATATTTTATTTATTTACATCTCAAATGTTGTTACCCCCTGTCCTTCTTCTCAGAGTTCTTCCTCCCATTCCCCCTCCCCTTTGCCTCTGAGAGCTTCCCCCCTTGGTTATCCCCCCACTCTGGGGCATCAAGTCTCAACAGGATTAGGCACATCCTCTCCCACTAAGGCCAGACAAGGCAGTCCTCTGCTACATATGTGCCAGGGTCCTCAGTCCAGCTAGTGTATGCTCTTAGTTGACACTGTTGATCTTCCTATGGGGTTGCTATTCCCTTCAGTTCCTTAAATCCTTCCCCTAACTCTTCCAGAGGGGCCCTGACCTCCTTCCAATTCTAGGCTGTAAGTGTCTGCATCTGTCTCAGTCAGCTGCTAGTAGACCCTCTCAGAGGTCAGCCACACTAGGCTCTGTATGCAAGCACAAAATAGCATCAGTGATAGTGTCAAGGGTTTGGTGCCCACCCATGGGATGGATCCCACTTTGAGCCAGTCACTGGTTGGCCATTCCTTCAGTCTCTGCTCCATTTTTGCCCCTGCATTTCTTTTAGGCAGAAGCAATTTTGAGTCGAAAGTTTTGTAGGTAGGTTGGTGTCCCCATATCTCCACTAAGCATCCTGTCTGACACTGGAGGTGGTCTCTTCAGGTTCTATATTGACACTGTTGGGCATTTTGGCTAAGGTCACCCACATTGAGTCCTGGGAGCCTCCCCCATCCCAGGTCTCTGGGACTTTCTAGAATCCCCCCCCCCATTCCCCCACTCTCAGAAGCTGCATATTTCCATCCATTTTCCTGTCCCTCTGGGCTTCTCTCCTTCCTTCCCCCATTCCTGATGCTGCCCCCTTTCCCCTCCCCCTCCCTTCTCCCACCCAGGTTCCTCCCTCCCTCAGCCTCCCATGATTATTTTGTTCCCCATTCCTCAGAAAATTGGAAATAGTTCTACCTGAAAACCCAACTATACCACTCTTGGGCATATTCCCAAAAGATGCTCCACCATACCACAAGGACAGTTGCTTAGCTATGTTCATAGCAGCCTTATTTGTAATAGCCAGAAACTAGAAGCAACCCAGATGTCCCTCAACCAAAAAATGGATACAGAAATGTAGTTTATTTACACAGTGAAGTACTATTCAGCTATTTAAAAACAAGGACATCATGAATTTTACAGGCAAATGGATGGAACTAGAAAATATCATCCCGAGTAAGGTAACGCAGACCCAAAAGGACATGCATGGTATGTAATCACTGATAAGTGGATATTAGCCAAAGAGTACAGAATACCCATGATACACCCCATGGACCCTAAGAAGTTAAACAAGAAGGAAGGCCCAAGTGAGGGTGCTTCAATCTAACTGCTTTTCTAGTCCAACGTCCCAAAGTGCTCCCTATTCCTCCAAACAACAACAAAAAAGCATAGTCAGGCCTGTCACAACAACACCTGAGTCCTTGGTACAACTTCTGCCTTAGTGATCTATTGTTGTAAAGAGTCACCATGACCAAAGCAATTCCCATAAAAAAACCATTTAATTGGGGCTGGCTTACAACAGAGGTTTAGTCCATTATTATCATTGTAGGGTGCATGGCAGCATGTAGGCAGACATGGTACTGGTGAATGAGCTGAGAGTTCTACATTTGAATCCATAGGCAGCAGCGAGATACTGGGACTACCTTGAGCTTCTGAAACCTCAAAGCCCATCCCTAGTGACACACTTCCTCCAACATGGACACACCTACTCCAACTCAGCAAAAGCCCCTAATCCTTCTCAAGTAGCACCACTCTCTGGTGACTAAGCGTTCAAACATATGAGCCAATGGGGTCATTTTTATTTAAACCACAGTAGTTACTACTGCTAACGTCACTTACTTTTCACTTTTGTAAAATGAAAGACTGAAGCCAAACATAGTCATTTGTGGCTCACACTGATAATCGTTTTTTAAAAAATATTTTATTTATTTACTTACTTATTTACACTCCAGATTTTATTCCCCTCCCCATTCACCCTCTGACTGTTCCACATTCCATACCTCCTCCCCACCCCCTGTCTCCATAAGGATGTCCCCACTAACACCCACCACCCCACCAGACCTCTAACCTCTCTGTGGACTCTAGTCTCTTGAGGGTTAGTTGCATCTTCATTGACTGAACCCAGACCCAGAAGTCCTCTACTATATATGTGTTGGGAGCCTTATATCAGTTGGTGTACACTGCCTGTTTGGTAGCCCAGTGTTTGAGAGATCTTGGGGGTTCAGATTAATTGAGACTGCTGGTCCTCCCACAGGGTCACCCTCCTCCACAGCTTTGTCCAGCTTTTCCCTAATTCAACCACAGGGGTCAGCAGCTTCTGTCCATTGGTTGGATGTAAATATCTGCATCTGACTCTTTCAGCTGCTTGTTGGGTTTTTCAGAGGGCAGTCATGATAGATCCTTTTTTGTGAGTGCTTCATAGCCTCAGTAATAATCTTAATACTCAAGAAACTGAGAAAAGAGGACTTCGCTGAGTTTGAGGTCATCCTGGGCTATAATAGTGAGACCCTGTCTCAAAAAACAAAAGAGGAGAAAGCAAGGAAGAGAAGAGAAAAGAAGAGAGCGAGGAAGGGAGAAAAAAGTGTGCAAACCATTGTGATTTTTCTATGAACCCTCTAAATTATGGCAAAGATGGTTTTAAGTATATAAAATATTCTGAAAGATTTATTTAATTTTCCCTATACATAAGATCTGATTGGAAGAAGGCAAGCATCAAAAAAAGCTGCCAAAGGAGATTGAGACAATTAAGATAGGATCAAAAGTACCCCAGAAATATCAGGTTATATATTTAATCAAATGTCAAGAAAATATTTAAAGTAATAAAGAGGTTATCATAGTAGTGAAGTATGTTGGTTCTTTTACAGATTAGGAACAAGAAACCTTTGTTCTTTTCTAACATAGTCAAGGATGTAATAAAGTCAACATAAAGCACAGGAAACGGTTGCACACAGCATCCCTGCTATGTAGAAATCAAAATTAATTCTTTCTACTATAGGCAAAGGCAATAAACAATAAACCAAGAAAATACAGCTATCAAAACTGAGCACACATTGCTAAGATTTTTACACATTTCACATTTTTTAAGGCAAGTATTATAAGCCAGGGCAAATAAAATTCACTTTCCAGGTTTTGTACTTCATTGTCTCCATCATAATTGGGGAAAAACAGACAATTTAAGGACAGATCTTTTTACCCAGGTATAATGGTGCATACATGTAAGCTTACCATTTGAGAGACTGAGGCAGGAGGATTTCCATGAATAGGTCAGCCAAGTATTAATGAGATGAGAAGCGGGGAGAAACTATATAATCTTGCATCCAAAATCAGCACTAATTTCACTATAGTATTAAGATGTTGGCCAGGAACCAGGAAGCCTGTATGGGTCTGAGCTAGGTCCTCTGCATATATGATATGGCTAGGTATCTTGGTATTCTTGTGGGACTCCTAACATGGAAGCAGGGCCTGTCTTTAACCCTGTTGCCTTCGTTGCCTTGTCTAACCTTATTAAGAGAGGAGGTGTGTAATCTTACTGCAACTTGCTATGCCACAGCTGGTTGATATCCATGGGAGGACAGCTCTTTTCTGAAGGGAAATGGAAGAAGAGTCGATAAGGAACAGAATGGGCTGGGGGAGGGCTGGGATGAGAGGAGGGAGAGGAAACTGTGATTGGCATGTAAACAAACAAAAATTTAAAATACAGACAAAGTGATGCTGGGTGGGGAATATGACTCAGCAGTAAAGTACTTTCTAACATAACAAACTGGCAAGGGGTGCCTTGGGGTAGGTAACTGAGAGCTTCTGCAAGAGCATTTTAGAAGACAAACAATCCCCTAATCCAGCTTTCTGTAGCAGTACACTGCTGTCATTCCTTAATTGTCGAAAGAGAACTCAGGCATTGAGGTAGCCCAAAGACACAGTGTCTTAATGGCATGTAAAGTGAATGGAAAATTATCAATGTTGGGTTGTGTATGGCCTTTAAGTGATCCCATGGTGATTCAGTCTTCAACTCAATGAACTATAGTTCCCAAATTTTAAGCTGTTTTGAGATTTAAAACAATGATCTGTAAACTGACCTATTATAAAATATAACTACTACTGAAATAAAACGGGGGTCTTTTAGAATAAGGGATGTGTATTTTAAAAAGAGACCCCATCTTAAACGAACAGTAACATAAAGAACAGTGGTTGGTGTGCCATAGTCCTAGTCTTGTATCAATCTTTATTATTAGATAGATACTGATCTTCAGACAGAAAGCCCCAGCTTACAAATCAACATCTTCAAAGGCAGTGGCACCCTCCGATGCTCAGAAAATGCCTTTCTCAGTCCTGGAGCTTCTTTTGACCTTAGTTTCTGAATGAACATTCTAGGGCCTTTTCCCAAGGCATAATACATTATTTTTTCTATTAACCCTCTTATTAGCTATCAGGTTTTCCTCCTACTTCATTGACCACATAGAGAGCAGCAAGTGAGAATCTCATCAACTTTTAATTCACACCAACCTCCTGCTCTAACACCGCCACTCTCTGTCTCTTTCTTAAAGTGTCAGAAGAAATGAGTCTCATTTAGTACAATTCTGTGTCCGCGTGCTAGATCACATACCTATTTATTCCCTCAAGGAATATTAACCCAGTGTTTGCATCCTTTTGATAACTATCCCATACTATAAAAAGGAAAGAGGCTCACAAATTCAAAATGTCACAACTCACAAGTCTCCTCCTCTGGGCTACATAAGCAAAAAAACAATTGACGAGGTAGCAGGAGACAATGGAGGTGGCTGCAAGTTAGGCAGGAAAGTTCAATTACTCAGTTTAGAAGTCATCATCCTTGCTGGGGACTAATTTTCAGTGATCTAACTACCTTCATGACTACTTCACTTTTCTAACTCCTCACCTGTGACCCTGGGACTCTTCACCCATGAGTAGCCCCTCACCCATGCTCCTGTGAGTGATGCTCCTATAAAGAACTGCTCACCCATGCTCCTGTATCCCTCATCCATGCTCTTATAAGTAACCCTTCACTCTTTTAATGACCGCTCACAATGCTCCTTTGAGTAGACCCTCACTCACACTCCTGTATATAACCACTAACCCATTCTCTGCTGTGGAATCTTAATGGCTCAGGATTATGCAGGAAGGATAGCGGACAGCTTCAACCCCAGATACCTCAGATGAGGAAGGCTTTGCTCTTCCGACCTTTTAAGACCTCCCACCACAAACACACCCTACAGCCCCTGAGTATGCAGATGAAGTGTCTTCCAACACTCCTGCCCTAGCCAATGATACACAGACACACACACCTTGCCTCAGAGACCCTGGCTACCTCCCCAGGGGCATAAATACTCCACTCCTCTCCACTCGCAATAAACTGAACCAATTCTCCAAAGCCTCTCTTGAGTGTGTACCCAGCTGTTTCTGGGTGTGTGTTCTTTGTCTGCGAACTCACTGCCGACCAAGATCCTGCCTGCACCCACCTGACCAGCTAAGCTTCCCTCTCTCCAGTCCAGCCCAGTGAGCAAAGCGCCTGACTTGAGCAGACTTGAGCTGGCACACCTACAATAAACCCATACTAATGACTCCTGTAAGTGACCCCTCGCTTATGAGTAAGCCCTCACCCATGCTCCCATGTATGCAGTGTAGCCTCCAAAACTCCACTGATTGCCCAGACTAGATTTAGGTAAACTTGCTTAATTGCCATGTCTAGATTTGTGCCCTGTCTAGAGTGAACTTCAGGCCTTCATAGGAGAAGTCATGCAATAGCCTTTTTGCATCAACAATTGCCTTCAAATGACCATGTTGTTGTTGTTGTTGTTGTTGTTTTGTGACTAGTTTCACTTCATTTGTTTGAGTGGTATTTCGAACCATTGACTTAGTAACAAATTTTATCAGTACTATGGTATCTTTCAAGAGTGTTGATCTAATAGATATATTAGATCAACAAAAATCAGTTGGAATTTTCCTGGGTATTCTTCTTTCATTTGGTTGCTGTGATAAAAATACTCTGACAAAAAGAGACTTGGAAAGAACTGGGTTTCTCTAGCTCACACTTTGTCTGCAGGAACTGAAGCAGAAACCAGAAAGGATTGTTGCTGGCTTGCTTACTGTCTTTAGCTTTCTTTTCTTTTCTTTTCTTTTTTTTTCTTTCCTGTATCCCTTCAATAGAAAGTAAATGTGGTAAGATTCAAGACACTGTCATATCTGTTTCATGCATTCTTTTGTGTTCTCCTTGGAAAAACATCTGGTACATGCCACAACCTCGTTTGTTTCTCCCGTATCTTTTTATCCTTTCTTTATTGGATATTTTATTTATTTACATTTCAGATGTTTTCCTCTTTGCCGGTTTCCCCTCTGGAAACCCCTTATCCCATCCTCCCTCCCCCTGCTTCTATGAGGGTGCTCCCTCACCCACCCACCCACTCCTGCCTTCTTACACAACACAGACGCACCTGCCTAGGGATGGAACCACCTACACTGGACTGGGCCTTCCTACATTAATTAGCAATCAAGAAAATGCTCCACGAACATGCCAACACACCAATCTGATCTAGGCAATTCTGCAGCAGAGATTCTCTCTTCCCAGATGTCTCTGAGTTGTGTGAAATTGAAAATAATCCCAGGAAATTGGGACCACATTGAATATCTATGTTGATTTGAGAAGAATTGACATGATAATATTGACTCTTCCACTATTTAAACAAAGTAGCTCGAGTTTTACGCTAAAGTTGCTACAGTTTACATATATTTGTTTCCTTATAATTCTTGGGCGTCCGTGGTTAGATTTCTTTCTACATACCTGATGTTTTTATCCTGTTATCAATGAAACCACTTTAAAACTTAAAAACAAAATTTTTCTCAGAGTTTGATATCAAAACAGAAATTCAGCTTCTTTTCTATACTGATTTTTGTATATAGAAATATTGGTGTAATTATAATTTTGTATATAGAAATATAATTAGGAGCTGTAATTATAAGTTGTAGACTGTTCAGTCATCTGCAATGATATACAAATGCTTCATTTCATTATTAAAACCTTTATCGTTTTATTTTGTCTTATTCCACTGCACAGTATTGAACAGAAATCTTAACAGACACTAGTCTTTTCCCCCCATACTCACCATGAAGAAGTCCTAACAAGTCGTCATTAATTACACCTTGCTGTTTCCTGAGTTTTCTTTTCTTGCTTCTCTAGAAATCCTGTGTCTCTTTTCAAGTGTCATCTCTCCCAGGAATATTTCCATTCTTCCAGCCTGAGTTCCCCACCTGTACCCATGCATTTTGCTAAGGTGTTGCTTATTCATAGTAGATTCTAAGGGATGCTTTGATAGTTTCTATAGTCAGTTACTGGAACTCACATGGCGTCTAGAACACAGAAAGAAATCAGGCAAAGAGCTGATGGATGAGTCCTTGAAGGGGCACATTATGGTTGTCTTTTTTCCTAGATGTGCTTTTGGTGTACTTGCTCCATCCTCATGGCCAATATTTTCATTAAAAGAGGAGAAATTTGAGGAGCAGACTGAACAGAATTCATTATAAAGTGTTACGGATCAGGAAGAAACTAACCATGGGCAACTGTGTGTAGTTTCCCTTCTCCCAGAGGGAAGGCCTATAAATCCTCACTCTAGTGAACATCAGGGAGGCCAGAAGGTTTGCATCTGCCAACAAAACATACATGGAAAAATTGCACAGATCACATCCAAATAGAATCTTTGAAAAGAAAACCATGAGATTTTTTGTTTCCTTTTTTGGTTTATTTATTTATTTTTTAGTTTTGTGATTTTAGGTTTGCTGTTGTTGTTATTGTTCCTATCAGTAGTCAAACCTAATGAATAAAAGGTCATTTTATTACTCTTGGCTTCTCCTTCAGTCTGGGTTCCATGGCAATTGCAGTTGGGAGCAGAATCAGCAGTAACATAACAACAGGTAACATGAGCCAGAGAGAGTTTATTTTTTTCTGCTATAAAACATTGTGCCTTGAAGATTTGAAGGTTTACTTTCTGCCCCAAATACAACATAACCTAAACTTGGAGGTCAGCTTCTCCGCCCCTCTGATGTGCACAATTGCAGTTAACTCAGCTCATACTATCGTCTCTTACTGTTCATTTGTATGTGAAGAATGAGCGATGTGTGTGCATCTCTCTGCATGTGCAGAGGTCACAGGAGGACCTCAGGTGTCATGACCTGTCACTCTCTACCTTACCCTATGAAGACAGGTCTCTCACTGGCCCTTGGAGCCAACAAGCTCCAACAATCCTCCTGCTTCTATATCAAATTGCTGGGGTTACAGGCACATATATGGCCACACATGTTTTTTTATATAGGGTCTAGAATTTGAGTTCAGTTTCTCATGCTTTTACAGTAAATGTTCTTGTCCATTGATCAATCTTCCCAAGTGTCATTTAAAAACTTAACATTTACTCTAATGATACGTAATATCCCTCTATTGAACGAAATGAGTACCCTTTAGCTTTCCTAAATGAAGTTCAAGGTGGGTAAGGCAGAAGCTGCCAGTTGTCTATTAAAATATGCACATGCTTATGTTGTCCTTATAGACCCACAGTATTCATAGGGACAATATTCCTAGAGCCTCAGTGTTAATAGGGCCAGTATCCTAAAGCCTCAATATTAACAGGGAAATAGCTTATTCCAATATTAACAGGGGCAATATCCTAGAGCCTTAATGTTAACAGAAACAGTATCTTAGAGTCTTACTGTTTACAGGAGTACTACTCCTAGCTAACATTTTAACTTTCACAGACTCCCTTGCACAAAACCCTATTCTGTCTAATAGAAAAGAAAACCAGCAGCATGCTTCCAAGTAGAGATTCTGGGAAATTGTTTTTCTGACAAGTGGGACAGGCTTCTGTTTCTTGTCATTTGCCTTGTGCTCTCCCTAATTATTCTTGGGCATGTCCGGAGGCTCAGCAGCCACCTTGTATTCCTGAAGTAGCCAGCTGTTATAGATGGAGGGTAGGAAGCTAGAAGATATCTTGAAAGAATTTCTTAAAAGAAATACCAGATGTAGGCTAGCTAGTTCTGGACATTTTGTTGCTAGAAAAATAAAACCCATATATGTCTCCTGTGCCAAACACATTCTTTTAGACTTTTCTACCATGTGATAGAAAAAATATTTAGCTGACACTATAGATGTGCACTAGTCAAGATTTCCCAACATCAGTAGGCATGACTTTTTCAGCCTGACAATTCTTCACTGAGAAAAGCCGATGCTTTGTAGGATTCTAGGCAGTATCCTTAGCTTTTACCTACGAGAACATAATAACAACTCTGCCAGCTGTGCATTTGCTCTCTATCACTATATTAAACCCAGGAGAAAACCAACATATTGAGAGCAAAGTTTCAGGACTGGGTGGTACCAGGGAATACCTTTAATCTCAGCACTCAAGAGGCAGAGGCAGAGGCAGGTGGATCTCTGTACGTTCAAGGCCAGCCTAGTCCAAGAAGCAAGTCCCAGGATGATCAGGGCTGTTCCACAGAGAAAACCTGTTTCCAAAAAAGGCACCCCCAAAATGGTAGGAATATCTGGGACAGGAAAACCACTTACCTCACAGTCAAAGACAAAAGAAGGAGGCCAGTAGCCCCACCCCCCAATGCACTTCAAGAACCCAACTTCAAAGTTCTAAAGTCCTCTACTAGTCCCCATCCCTCAGATTCTGATGCTTGCCAATGGCAGCACTCTGGGAATGAGTCTTTGACAACTGGGCCTTTTGGAAACAGTCAAGAACATTGTCTTAGTTAGTCAGGGTTTCTATTCCTGCACAAACATCATGACCAAGAAGCAAGTTGGGGACGAAAGGGTTTGTTGAGCTTACACTTCCATGTTGCTGTTCATTACAAAGGAATTCAGGACTGGAACTCAAGCAGGTCAAGGAGCAGGAGCTGATACAGAGGCCATGGAGGAATGCTGTTTACTGGCTTGCTTCCCCTGGCTTGCTCAGCCTGCTTTCTTATAGAACCCAAGACTACCAGCCCATAGATGGTAACCATCCACAAGGGTCCCTCCCCACTTGATCACTAATTGAGAAAATGCCTTACAGCTGGATCTCATGGAGGCATTTTCTCAACTGAAGCTTCTTTCTCTGTGATAACTCCAGCTTGGGTCAAGTTGACACAAAACCAGCCAGTACAATTGACCCCTTGTCAACTTGACACACAAATACATCACTACTAAGCCTCAACCCTTATTTTCTTATTCATCCCCAAGATCTAAATAACTTTAAAAGTCCCACAGTCTTTGCAAATTCTTACATGTTAACATTTCAGTCCCTTTTAAAAATCCAATCTCTTTACAAGTCTTTTAAAAATTCAAACTATGGGCTCCACTAAAATACCTTCTTCCTTCAGGAGGGAAAATATATCAGGGCACAGTCACAGTCAAAATCAAAATCAAACTCCAACCATTCAATGTCTGGGATCCACTCATGATCTATGGGATTCTTGCAAGGGTTTGGGTCACTTCTCCAGCTCTACCCTTTGTAGCACACCATCTCGTCTTCTAGGCTCCAGATGCCTGTAGTCCACTACTGCTGCTGTTCTTGGTGGTCATCTCATGGTACTGGCATCTTCAAAACACTGCTGTCTTCCACTGCAACTAGGTTTACCAACAGCCTCTCATAGACTCTCTTCATGGTGCCAAGCCTCACCTCCTTTGCATGACCCCTTCAGTCCTGGGCCATCAATTGCAACTGAGGCTGCACCTTCACCATTGGCCTTCCACAGCCTCTCACAGTGCCCAGGACTCAGCTGCTCTTCACGACTCCTTCATGCCTTCAAAACCAGTACCACCTGGGTGACTCTTACACATTACCAAGTCGAGCCTCAGCACAAGGTACAACCCTGGCTATCTCTGGAATGCAGCTTCTGTGCACTCAGGAAACACTTCTCAGAAGATTTCATCTCAATGATGCTGGTCTCTTCTCAATCACCACCAATTTCCCAGCTCCAGCCAACCAGGATCAATAGTCCCAGCAATGAAATAGTTTTGCTTTAGTAGTTCTGGTATCTTGTAATTCACAGCTGATCCTTCATCCCCAGCTAACCAAAACTATAGAATCTTCACAGTCAAAATAGCAATGGCCCTGATAAGAGTCTAATCTTCCCTCTGAAATTTCACAAGCCAGGCCTCCATCTTCTGCACTGTTCTCAACATTATCTTCCAAGCTCCTACACAACATCCCACAGAGCTCTTAACATTGAATGGCTCTTCTAGGCCAAAGTTCCAAAGTCCTTCCACAGTCCTCCCCACAACATGGTCAGGTTGTCACAGGAATGCCCCACTATGCTGGTACCAATTTGTTTTAGTCAGGGTTTCTATTCCTGCACAAACATCATGACTAAGAATCAATTTGTGGAGGAAAGGGTTTATTCAACTTACACTTCCAATTGCTGTTTATCACAAAAGGAAGTCAGGACTGGAACTCAAGCAGGTCAAGGAGCAGGAGCTGATGGAGAGGCCATGGAGGAATGCTGCTTACTGGCTTGCTTCCCCTGGCTTGCTCAGCCTGCTTTCTTATAGAACCCAAGACTACCAGCCCACAGATGGTACCACCTACAAGGAGCCCTCTGCCCTTAATCACTAATTGAGAAAATGTCTTACACCTGGATCTCATAGAGGCATTTTTCTCAACTGAAGCTCATTTCTCTGTGATAACTCCAGCTTGTGTCAAGTTGACACACAAAACTAGCCAGTACAAACAGTAATAGAGTAAATTGTAGAAACAAAAATGTCTCCGGGATAGTGCCGATTTTCACTGCCTGATGTACCCTGAGCAGTATTTGCTGTATGCCATTCAGAACCTACTTTAAATGTCATCATATGATGACAGAGGCTCCCTTTACTTCTCAAGGCTTGTTCTTTATTTTGAGCAGGTAAAGGGATAATGTAGATAAAGGAGAAAAGACTTTGGACCAATCGTGAGACGTGAGTGACTCAGCACTTTGATACTGGAGACACTTAAAAAAACTGATTAATTAATTCATAACATCCTGTCTCACACAGAATCCTTCATTTACATCTTCAAGATACTTCACAGAAATTGTGCTATTTGTGGCACTTTTGTGTCCAGGGAAGGTGATGTTTTTGAATGGGAAAGAATTCTTTCCCAGATGTCCTCAAATAACACTACTGATAACACTGGTCTGAGACCAGTGATGCTCCAGGCAGGAGCCTGCTCTACTTTCTGTGCTGTGCCAAAACATCCTGACCCAAAAGCAATGTAGGAAGAGGAAAGGAAAGGGTTTCCTTGGCTCACTATTCTGTCAGCCCATTTAGTGCAGGGAGATCAACACAGCTAGTCACAGTCAAAAGCATAACCACATCTTTGCTCCCTGCTTTATTATCAGCTACCTCTTAGACAGTTCAGGGCCCAGCCCATGAAAAGATACAGCCATTTAGGGTGGGTCTTCCCTTGTCAAGTAACAATCAAGACAATCCCACAGACAAGCTCACAGGTCAACCTGAATCTAGGTAACTCCCCAACAAGACTCTCTTCCCAGGTGATACAGGTTGTATTAAATTGACAGTTACAAGTGACTGACTCAGGGTTACACTGTGAACCTGTAAGCAGGAAAGCTCATGTTTTCCAGCTCTTTCCCTCCCCTCCTGCCTCAACAGAGTGCCAAGAAATGTCCTTAGCACCATTGTATAAAAGTTGGTTAGCACTCCCCTTGACAAAAACAGAAATGGTCCTCAGGCCTAACAGTGTACATACAGTTAAGGCATTCCTACCTACTTTGTACCATCTCATCAACATGTTTCAGCTGACTTCTGTGTCTCTCATTCAAGACTCCCTTTCAGGCTCCTCCTATCCCTCTGGTTCCCTGTACTTGTACCTTCAGGCTTCTCTCCCAGATCCTAATTTTTCTGATAATCCTGGTGTGCCACATTGTGCTCCAAGCAACATAATTCTTGAGAAGGCTAAACCAATTTCAAACCAGGCAACACTCCCCTTCCTAGTGCACACCAAACCAATGAGGTGTCCTGGAGGCTGGAGAAAGGCCACCCCAGTTCTCATGATCATCCTGGGCCAGCTCTCTGGTTCTTATCACTCAGCTTCCAGAAAAGATGGCTCACCCAACTAGTTTCTGTTGTATCTACACTTTATAGAGAAACAGGCAGGTTAGAAAAGACCCAGTACCATTTCTTGATTCAAGTGTCTACAGCATCCTGGAGTCAGAGGCCATCAAGGCTTTTGACACAGTCATCCAATGCCCCTTACCTTACTGGACCATTTTCACACCAGGCTCCCTTACCAGAGACCCAGCAGTACTGTTATACTGGAGAGTATAACTGGCCATGTAACTTCTATATGCCCATTTCATGCTGGGAAATCCAAGGACAGGCCTTGACAACATTAATGCAGGTAGCTATGGAACAGACCTTGGACCCCTTCCCAGACCAGTTAGACCTGCACATTTTATGACTTTTTAAATGTAGGCCAGGCTTGCCTATAATCCTGCCTCTAAAGTACTGGAATCACAGATATACAATAGCATACTCAATTTGCTCATAACTGTCTAAACCAAAATATCCCCTTACCCTCCAGAGGCTGCCATTCTCCTGGAGTAGACATGGTAATAATAGTATAAATTGGGAGGAATCAAGCAGTAGAATACATGAAAGCAGAAGGATGAATCATCTGGGAGAAGGAAGCAAATCAGCCAAAGTGACATGCATTATGTATGAAAAGGCCACAATGGAACCCATTACTTTGTGTGTTCCTTTAAAATATTAATTGAAGAATAAAATTAAGTCATATGATTTTAAAGTTGATTGAGGCCATTGCATTCGATATTGAATATCTTTCATTGGCAGGGCTGGAGAGATAGCTCATTTGGTAAGTTACTTGTCGTGCAAGCATGACAACTTGAATTTAATCTTTAGAATCCATGTTTTAAAAAATATAGGCATGGTGGAATGTGCTTACTGGGGAGGAGAATCTCTGGGGCTCATTGGTCAGTCAACCTGACCAAAAATGGTGAGTTGTAGGCTAAAGGAGAGACCCTAACTCAAAAGCCAAAGTAGAAAGCTCCCATGGAAGTTGGCCTCTAGTCGTAAACACATGCACCCCCATAAACATGTACTTGTATGCACCTATACACACACACAAACACACACATACGCAAGTACACACAAAACAATCACCCAAGTCCTAGATAACAATAACAACAAATAAAGGCCAAGAATAGAAAATACCCACCACCTGACTAGGTTATGAGTTGCCTAGATTTGTTTGAGTCCTTTCTCCAATCAGATGGTTAATTTGAAGTTCAGAAAGACTTCCTTAAAATGGTTTTAGTCTTTTGTTTGTTAATCCTTTTGTGTGGTAGGCTATATTAATTGATTTACATGCATTGAACCACCCCTGCATTGCTAGGATGAAGCTGACTTGATCATAGTGGTGATCTTCTGAGTTCAGTTTGCAAATGTTTTATTAAGAATGTCGAGTGATTTTTCAGGAACAGGATAGCTACATGTAGAAGGAAAATAGACTCTTATTTCTAACTCTGAACAAAACTCAGTGTCAAATGTACCAAGGACCTCAACATAAGACCTGGTACCCTGAATCTGATAGAGGAGAAAACAGGGAATATGTAGAGGAATTTTAATCCAGCAATTTGACTGCTCTGACTGGAATACAGACACACCCTTAGTACATACTTTTAATCTCCTACAGTGAAGGTAAGGTTAGTTTGTAGAAAGCAGCAGCCATGTTTGAAAGTGCTGTCCGATTGAGGGACAAGGTGATGAATCAGAGAAAGACTTGACAGAATGAGTCAGAAATAGGCTACACCCAATTCTCATAAGAATAGACATGAAAGAGAGGCTATTTAAGAGCAGTGCAGAAAGAGAAAGAGAAGTTGGAAGTCAGTCAATATAGTCAGTTCTGTTCAGTCAGTTAGGAGTCAGTGCAGTGAGTGCTGTGGAGTTGAGTGCATTCATGAGTTCATGCAGTTCAGTGAAAATCAGCAGAGGCAGCTGAAGCCAGAGAACAATAAGGAGCCATAAGATTAGAACAAATTGCCAGAGGTAGTATGAGGCCAAAGAGTAATTTAGTGAGAAACTGAGAGAAGCCAGAGTGAATCAGTTGAGGAGTTTGAGCAAAAATAGCTGAGTTGAACCAGCCATCCAGAGTTCAGAAAGATCTAGAAAGAGTGAACATATTCAGTAGTAAGTCTTAGAAGCTGAAAATATTCTAGGCCTATATTAGATTGTAGAGAGGCTACAATTACATCAGGTGAACAAAAGTTACTTTTACAGAAATGCTTAAACCTGTACACATAATAAAGGACATTCTGAGCAGGGCTCCAGTAGCATGGGCATTAAGACTGTTAACAAATGGATGTCATGAAACTAAAAAGTTTCTGAAGAGCAAAGGTCACTATCATTTGAGTGAAGAGGAAGCCTACAGAATGAGGACAATATTTATTAGCTATACACTTGGCAGGTTAATGTCTAAAATATACAAAGAACCAAAATAAAATAAACATCAAGAAAACAAACAACCTAATTTAAAAACTGGGACATAAAGCCAGAGTTCTCAAAAGATGAAATACAAATGTTTGAGAAATATTTTTTAAAGTGTATTAACATCCTTAGCCATCAGGAAAATGCAAATTAAAACTACTTTGAAGTGTCAATTTTTTTTTTTGATATTTACTTTAGTTTCACTTCAAATGTTTTCCCCTTTCTAAGTCTCTCTTTTGGAAACCCCCTATCCCATCCCCCTCCCCCTGCTTCTATGTGGGTGCTTCTCCACCCACCCACCCACTCACATCTTCCCTCCCTGGCATTTCCCTATACTGGGGCATCTAACACCCTCAGGCCCAAGGACCTCTCCTCTACCTGATAGCTAACAAGACCCTCCTCTGCCACATATGTGGCCAGTACCATGGGTCCCTCCATATGTATTCTTTGATTGGTGGTCCAGTCTCCAGGAGTATCTGGGGGTCAGGCCAGTGGACACTGTTGCTCCCTCCATGGGGCTGCAAACCCCCTCAGCTCCTTCAGTCCCTTCTCCAACTCCTCCATCTGGGACCCCACGCTCAGTCCAACGGTTGGCTTCGAGCATCCGCCTCTGTATTTGTCAGGCTCTGCCTGAGACTCTCAGGAGACAGTTTATCATGCTTACATCAGCAAGCACTTCCACAATAATATCTGGGTTTGGTGGCTGTATATGGAATGTATCCCCAGTGAGATGTCATTTTATCTCAGTCAGAAGGTCTAATATAAAAAATACAAATGACAGCAATGGCTGGCATTGATGTAGAGAAAGAGGAACACTTATTCACTGTTTTTAGGAATGGACACTGGTTCAGCCACTATGGAAATCAGTGTGCAAAAGTTCCTCAAAAGGCCAAAAATAGAACACTACTCCTAGTTGTATTCCCAAGGAACTCTATATCCTACTACAGAGACACTTGTTCATCCATGTTCATGGATGTTTCCAAGGAATGAAAATAACCTAGATGCCCACTAACTTCTTAGGGAATAATGAAAATGCAGTCCAAATACATAACATAATATTATTCAGCTGTAAAAAAAAATACTGAAAGTATAAAATTCAAAGATAAGTGGATGTAACCGGAAATAATCATTCTGAGTGACATACTTGAGAGAGACACAAAATAGACAAATGCTGCAATGTTCTCTCTCTCTCTCTCTCTCTCTCTCTCTCTCGTGTGTGTATGTGTGTGTGTGTGTGTGTGTGATGGTTTTGAATCTTTAGATAACTATGTTTACATTGAAGTCCCCATAAAAGCCAGAAAACTAGTAAATAGCCATGAAGAAATTTCAACGGAAGCAAATTAGCACACAAGTGGTATTAAGGGAGGATATGTGTATATGTATATGCATGTATATGTATATTTTAGGACCTTTTCAAAGACAGTAAGAAATGGAGGGTTGACTAGATGAGGAAATATAGGGAGTGATAATTAACACTAAAGTTCTTTGAAAAAGCCATATGAAAACCTTCTACTTTAGAAGCTTCCTAAAATGTACATATACATGCATATACATACACAGATATGCATATGGAGTTTAAAAGGACTTACCCTGTGGTGTGGGCACAACACCTCATCCACATACCATAGGCTATCAGATAAAAAGTCTATGCCATGTAAGTTTTTTTTTTCAAATTCCCAGTCAGTGGGGTCCCATAGACCCTACCTCAAGCATTATCATGTTCTTAATAACACCCCAGAACTCAGTGGTAGGCCCTATTGCTGAAGATACCACTTACTTGAGTCAGAACATGGAAAAATCAAGCTGGTACTAACCTGGAAGCTTCGTCTTTACTGGCTAGCTTTTATAATGCTGAAAGATTCTATGCATGCTACCAGGAAATAAAAAGTAAACAACAGCTTTACCCAGCTGTGAACCCTGTGAGCCTCAATAATAACTGGCTTGGCAAGACATATCCACTAGCACAATAGTGGTAAAAATGGTATGGGAGTAATTAACCACTTTCTGATTAGATTTAAAGCCTGCTGTACAAGACAGAACTCATGCCTGTTATTGTTAACTGGGCCAACGTGCCTGGCTAGGTCATGGGCTCTGGAAGAGAACTCAATGCTATTATTCTGCTAAATGGACATAACTAACCTGCCCCTAAATTTTTATCTTATTCATGTAGATTACTACATCTCTCAATCCTCATCAGAGAAGCTTTTTTTTTTTTTTTTTTTTTGCAGTAGACAGTGATTAATAGTTTCTTAATTAGGGTTTCTATTGTTTCAATGAAACACCATGACCAAAGCAAGTTGGGGAGGTAAGAGTTATTTGGCTTATACTTCCACATCTCTGTCCATCATTAAAGGGAGTCAGGACAAGAACTCAAGCAGGGCAGAACCCTGGAGGCAAAAGCTGATGCAAAGGCCACAGAAGGGTGCTGATTACTGGTTTGCTCATCATGGCTTGCTCAGCCTGCTTTCATGTAGAATCCAGGGCTATCAGCCCAGGGGTGGCACCACCAGATAGGTTGTGCCTTGCCACATCAATCACTAAGAAAATGCTCCGTAGGCTTGCCTCACAGCCTCATCTTATGGAGACAGTTTTTCAATTGAGGTTTCCTCTTCTCAGATGACTCTAGCCTGCATCATTGACATAGAGAACCACTACTGCAGAAAATAAGAGACCGTGGAACATTTCCTGAAATAGGACATCAATATCATATCCTCTCCCATCAAGGTTCAGGTATTATAGCAGAAGAAGGAGTAGAAAATGGCAAAAGTTAAAGACAGTGAACTTCTGCAACAAAACAGTATTTTCTGGACATGACAGAGGTCCATTAATTAACAGCAGCTGTGACGTCATACAGAAGACCTGCATAGGACCAAGCCAGCAGAATTACAACAAGGGGGAGTCCCACACTTAGCTGAGGAATTATTGATGACTGCTAGCATGGGTGGAAGACAGTCCAATTTCTTCAGGGATGTGGTGCCTGAGAAGTTACCCATGCTCCAGTAGACAACCCTACACCTAGGCACATCCAGGAAGCACTTAAAGGATAAAGAAAGAGTTGGAGGGAGTAGCTTTGATCAAAATATATTCTATGCATATATGAAATTCTTAATCAAAAATGGTAGCATCCTTAAGGTAAGAGAAAATTTCAACTCCTGGTCCCATGTCACTAAGTCAAAAGGGTTGGAGACAATGAACAGTGGCACTTCTAACATGACACTATTAGTTGACTTGCAACAATCTCTGCTCTCCAAATTTACCTTAATTCTTAAAGAAGTTAGAAGTTACTTGCACTGGTTGCCTGTTTCCAAAATCAACCAGTAGAAATATTTTTCTTAGTTTTGTCATTAAACTATTATCTCTGTGATAAAAGTTGTGAGTGACCATTTTAAAAATTTCAAAAGAGCATAGAAATTTAAAATGAGGCAAAGGGCCCCTTTTATATCAAGTCCATTTCTTGAAAATACCTATTCTTAATAATTTAAGCATACTTTTCAGAGTTTTTAGCTCAAATTAATTTTTATGAATGTATTATAAACTAAGATAATACAGATTTTAAAAGCCACATTGTATTAAATATAAAAATAAAATAGTGATTCATATCTTTCTCATTCCTACACTTCCTTGTTTGTTTCCTAAAAGGTAAACAGTTTAAAATCTTTAAAAACTGTCCCGCGCTACCATCTCACCAGCAAGAACGACGTGGCACACAAAGGATCCTTCTGCAGTAAAGCTTTAATGCATCTTGAGA
>JADRCH010007686.1:193782-260139 GCA_019843965.1 Rhynchomys soricoides | reverse complement strand
CCACGAGAGAGGCTGAGACTCTGAGGTGGAAAATTACCAGGTGCATGCGCACTAGCCTGTTTACAACTTGTCCTCGGCCGAATGTAGGCGCCATCCTGTAATGGCGAATGTGGGTGCGACTCGGGCGGCTCCCCACAAAAAACCTTTATTAAACCTTATTTATGTTGTATGCATGTATGTGGGGTTTTGTGTACACATGACTCTTCAGGTCATCAGGCTTTGTGGCAAGCTCCTTTACCCACTGATCTGTCTTAGCAGCCCCACTCGAGATTATTTCAGTGGCTTCTTTAAGTACTCATATGTAATTGTGCTTTTCTAAACAATATATATAACCTTGTGCTTTATCAGTTGTAGATCATATCTTCTTGCTACAATAATAGGTCATTACGGAGTTCTTTAACTTCTCCATTCCCTCTGCTTCCTCACTCTCATCCCCAAGTATTGTTAGGCTGTAGTTTTGGGTTAAATCAATATATGCATTTTCATTACTTTGCCTAAGCAAATTTAACTTGATAACTGAAGTTGATAGCTGCAGCATAAAAATATTATAAACCCTTCCTTACTTTTGTTTTACCTAAAGGTAATAATTGCCTTTGTTTGGTTTTTTTAATTTGCTTGAATTTTTCTATAAATGTTACTCACTGCAAATATTATTCTCTGTAGGTTATATGACTACTGAGTTTTCCCTTTAAATACTTTCTCAGAATGGTTTTAGGGCACTCTTTCAGATCCCATTTTCTCTTCAATCCATCTTTCATGGAGCCCTTCAATCACATTCCGTGTAGACTAGTCATTTTCCTGGAACTTTTTTCCTTCTCATTCTAAGAATTCATTTTCCTTCCTCTAGAGTTGAGATGTGTGTTAACAGAATTAATTTCTGCCTCATTCTTGTTTTGCTCACATGTTCTTGCGACATACACAACACAGTAACTAACATATGTTAATTAGATCTGTCCAAAATATTGATTAACTCAGCTTTTCAGTTCACAAGTCCTCCCTTCCCAGGATTTCACTAAAGCTATTCTTATATGCTCACCATTGACATCTTTGTTGCTTACTCCAGAGAACAGTTGTGTGTGTGTGTGTGTGTGTGTGTGTGTGTGATTCTGTTCTGTTCCTATTACATAGTAAATGCTGGGCCAGTCAATTACACCTATCCTAGGCCAGAACTCAGCAATAAGTCACAGAGACACAATCTCCATGGAGTTTATAGATATTATATTTCATTATATTATATTATATTCCATGGCCAGGGAACTTCAATAAGTTCCCTGGCCATGGAAAAATACAGCTGGTCCCAACCTGATGACCTGCTGTGGCTCCTTTTGCACACTACTATACTGCCCATCTTTTTTTAAAAAAAAAAATTGATTCTGCTACGCACCATTTCTTAAGCATGTCTTCCATTTGCAGCCTTTAGAAATGGTTCAGTTTGTTCCTTCACCTGAAATTCCCTGAACCCACCCATGTATCAAGAACTTACTCATTCTTCAGCATTCACTTCCTTCATAAGGTCTTTTATAGTTTCTGTATGTGCTATCATCATCAGTAGAATTAATCTTGCCTCTTCCCATTTCATACTTCAAATTACAGAACTCTTTGCATTTTGATTTTAAACAAAAATCATAGCTGCTCCCACATAACACACTGGGGTTTGCATTTTTTCATGATCATTTCTGACAACAATGAGCTTTTACCACCCAGTAATTCAGTCAACACTTATATATGCCTTGTGTAAGATCTCTGTCAGTGCCTAAGCTGAGCCCATTTGATAAAATTATATCATATTACATTGCTTAAGGTCAAGGTAAGGCAGCATAGACCAAACCAGTTGTTTTAACACATATAGCATTCTGTTGGGGGCTCAGTATTGATCATGGTGAGAAGTGATAGCAAAATAGCTAGAATAGATTGCTTATACGTTATTAACAAGATTTCATCTGTAATCTTCTTGTTCTCCTTAGGACTCTCATAAATTATTATTATGCCTAGTTTTAAAAAAGAGACATTAATGGTAGTATTCTATGTTTCTCAATTACTATAGTCTTTGAAAATGTTGGTAATGGACATGAGTTCTTTTTTGAGTAAGAGACTTGTTTTAAGTACATCAATTATAATAAATTCAAGTGCAGGTAATATCTTTCATGTACCATCAACATCAATGACAACAAATTGTTTAATTGCCTTTTGTGTTTCTCCTTATGATAGTTATTTTCTCCAGTGAGTGAAGAACTAAGTAATTTTGCTGTTTTGTTTAAAGATTTGGCTATGCTAAAGCATATATGTATGTATGTATATATATATATATATACATACATATATATATATATATATATATATATATATATCCCACTAGCTGGAGCCAGATTTCTTGTGCAATACACAAATAAATGTACATTAAAATATTAAACAGGTTTGAAGTATTTGTGCGGGCGGCTGGAGAGTTGGTGCAACAGTTAAGAACACTTGCTTCTCGTTCAGAGGACCTGAGTTCTGTTCCCAGGATTCATGTTGGTAGGCCCACAACCATCTCCAGCTGCAGAGGATCCTCTACCCTCTTCTGGTTACTATGGGCACTGTAGTCATGCACAGATACCCACAGACAAGTACCATACAAGTTCATATAATTAAAGATTAAATAGTCACCTAGGGACAGGTATGATGGTGCATGCCTCTAATCCCAGCACTTGGGAGACAGAGACAAACAGATCTCAATTTCATCTATACAGAGAGTTCCAAGCTAGTCAGAGCTACATAGTAAGACCTTCTCTCAATGAATGAATGAATGAATGAATGAATGAATCTACCTAAACTAAAAAAAAATAAGTATGGAAAGATAGACACCCAGATGGAAGGGAAATTAGAGTAAATGGAATGACAAGGTGAAATTATAGTCTAGATATAAATAAAAGGAGAAAAATATATAATATGACAGTCTAAGGGCAGGTATCCTAGCCCAAGGAAGCACCAGATGCTCTGGCCTTGAAGTAGCAACAAAGTAAGCCTTGAGGAGCAATAGCAAGGTATCGAGGCCACAGCAGAGTGAATGAGGTAAATACTAGAAGATATGAGGTCAAAGTTGTTGGCAGGCCCCAGTTAACGTAAGGCTTTTCAACCAAAGGGAGCAAGTTGGGAAAGATTCAATCCAAAATGAGAAGGGAAGCTATTAGAGTGGCGGGCATGCGTGTGACCATATGCACACACATGTATATATCCATTCAGAGTTATGCATATGATACTCTCAGTGCTATATGCAGAATACTATTGCTGTACCAGTGGAGACATAGGATGATGTGTTAAGAGGCTATTTCGATTGCTGCATCAATAAATTGCCCTAATTTGGATGAACAACAGAAGTAAAACAAAATAGTAAGATTTGGGTTATATGTGCATAGGGGAAACTAGATGAGACGACAATTAAGGATCACATCGAGATTTTCTTTTTCTTAACCTATGTTGTTTTTATTAATTTATTTATTCACTTTACATCCCAATATCAGCCCTGCTCTCCTCCCAGTACCCCCTCAGATCCTCCCCCACCCACCCCCTTCCCCTCTCCTCTGGGAAGGGGGAAACCCCCTGGGTTGTGACTTCATCATAGTCATGTGTTACTCCCATCCCCCATAGCCCCCACCACTACACCCTGGCACATCAAGCACTGCAGAACTAGGCACATCCTCTCTCGCTGAGGGCAAACAAGGTGGCCCATTTAGGGGAATGGGATTCACAGGCAGGCAACAGATTCAGGGACAGTCCCCACTCCAGTTGTTGAGAGACCCACATAAAAACGAAGCTGCACATCTGTTACACATCTAGATTTTCATGCAGAGTAACACAATGGTGGTGCATTTAACTAAAATGAGCACCCTTAGAAAGCAATGGACGTATGGCTGATAGGATTCCAAGAGCTTGGACAGAGTGAATATGCTGAGCCTATTGAAGCACACATGAGAGTGTTGGATAGGTAACTGGATATACATGGCTGAAGCACTGAGGAGACTTGTGGTAAAGACAGAACTTTGAGAGTTACTGATTTAAATGGCATTTAGATCATGGGATTACCCAAGAAATAAGTAGTAGCCTGTAGAAATGAGGCTTGAGAAATGAGTCCCAGGGATGTTCAACGGATGTTCTTTGGACACTGAACATAGCAAGAAAGAGTCATGGAGGAGGGGCATCTGATGAGGCAGAAGGAAAGCCAGGCTATTGTTATTAAAATTATGAGAAGGGAGAATTTAAACAGAGGGGAGTGAATAATGTACTTAATGTCACTGAATTGTATGAGCAAAAATTGTTCAAAAGATAAGCTTTATGTGGAGTATATTTTAACACACACAAACACACACACAGTGATTGACTGCTACATATGCTGGTAAAAGACAGTAAGGTGGGTACCTACTGTGCCCTGGCCAGAGGGTAACATCTCTTCTTAAGCCTGACTAATTTGACCCCACATACATTCCTCAATGCCTGAAGCTATTTCTGATTATCACTATTGAGACAATGCTAGTGGCATCCAGTTAGGGAATGTGGATAGTACCTGACAAGGAATGGGGCAGCTTGCCTTAGCAAAGGTTTGCTAAGGCCCCAAATGTCAACAAGGCCAAAGTTGAGAACTCTGGGATATGGCAGGATGGGGATCACTAATGATATCAGAAGAATGGTTTCCTGGAGAGGTGGAAGAGGAAATGTCGCTGGAGTAGAATCATTGGAGGCAACTCTTCCGTGAAGATTGCCTCTCAATAACAGGAATGAGTGGGTAGCTAAACAGGGCTTAGGGGCTTTAAGGAGCATTCTCATTTTAAATATGGGGGAATATGTCCATTTGTTTCTATGCTGATGGGAGTGACCAGCAAGAAGAAAAATTATGAGGTGATAGAAAGAAAGGATGATATAACAGCATTGAATTCAGTGTGTAAGGATGGTTTGGGGGAGGGTCAGGATATAGATCATTTGGTAGAACACTCACCAAGAATGCATAAAGTCCCGGGTTTGGTGCCCAGTACTACATAAATCAGACATGGTAGAACAAGCTTGTATTCCCGCCATTTCAGATGTGTCTCAAAACATTTTAAGAGTGACTTGATCTAGGAACAAGGATGGTTATTCATTGAAGGAAATCAAAGAACAAATGTGTAAGAAGAGCCAGGAGTAGATGGAAAAATGCAGTTCTCTTCATGCTTCTGAAAATAAAGTCAGCACATTTCTAAGATGAGTTATTCATCTAATTCTACCTACCCACCAACTAGACTACACATGTTTTCTGGTACTCATGCCTTCCTCTTTCTGGAAGAGGAAGATGCCATCAATAAAACCAATATCTAACAAATATAAGCACTTCACAAGTATCTGTGGAAACTAATCATGTAGCAGCATTTTGGGAGGGCCTGAGGCAGAAAGATCCCAAGTTTGAAGCCAGCCTAGACTATACAGTAATTTAAGACCATCTCTTAACTCTCTCTCTCTCTCTCTCTCCTCTCTCTCTCTCTCTCTCTCTCTCTCTCTCTCTCTCTCTCTGTGTGTGTGTGTGATAAATGAATGAGAGCAATAACACTGACTGTACATTTGAAGCAGACAATATCTTTCCACTGGTCATCTATTATGTTATGGAAGGATGTATATGTATTTATATATTCTGTATTATAATATGCTGTGTATATCTATATGCATTTATATATATATAAAGATTGTATTCATTTTAGTATTACCTTTGTTCATTTCTTTGTTTGTTCTATCTCATTATATAGCCCAATTGGCCTGAAGCCTACTATTTAGCCCAGATTGGCTTAAATCTTAAAATCTCTGACCCCAGACTCCTAAGTACTGGACTGATGAAGTCTAAAGCCTTCACGCCTGGTGTTGGAAAGATATTTGTTATCTACTCATGGAAAAGTTATGATTTCTGATTGCCTCCAATCATTCTCACATGCCCTTTGTGGGTCCTCACTATCCCCTGCTCAAATGCAGGCTTGACCTTTTCATTTGTTTTCAATGAATGAAATACAGCATAAGATATGGACAACAATTTTAGTCTACACTATGATTCCACTTTGAATCTTGACATGCTGGCTCATATTTTTCATGTGTTCTGATGAAGGTACTTGCCCTATTTTGATCTATCCTATGGGCAGGACCATTCAGAAGGAACTGATCCCCCTGACTACTGATCTGAATCCTGCCAGCAGTCACATAAATAAATCTGGAAGCAGACTTGCCCTGATTTGAGTCTTGACATGAATGCATCCTCAGGCTGTACTTTGATTACACTCTTACCAGTACCAGGCCCTCAAGCTCTAAGATAAAAGGTTTCTGTTTCAAGGGGTTAATTTGATAACAAAACAGTAGTTAACTCAGCCCTCATTGCAACTTACTTGCAAGGTTTTTCAGAATATAAAGACTTCTACATGCTAACTTCATTCCATCTTTGATAGTCCTTATGCCCATTTTTAAAAGGATGTATGTATGTATGTATTTGTGTGTGTGTGTGTGTGTGTGTGTGTGTGTGTGTATCTGTCTGTCTGCATGTATGTACATTCATCATCTGTGTGCTGATGCCCATGGAGGTCAGAAGAGGGGAGCAGATCCTCTGCAACTGAAGTTAGAGGCTGTTGTGAGCCACCAGATGTGTGTGATGAGAATCAAATCCTCTGCAAGAACGCAAGTGCTCTTCTTAACCACTGAGCCATCTCTCCAGCACTCCCCACCTTGCACCCATTTTACAGATGCATAGGGATGCTCATCTGGGATTATAATTAGTAAATTCTAGAATAGGGGCTAGGTAGATCTTGAAGATTTGAAATCCTAACCTGGGACTAGTTACCTCTAATGCATGCTATCTATTTAGACAACATTACTTTCAGTTTTCCTGTCTTTTGTTATTATAGCAAATTTCTTATCGTCAATATGCAAAATATGTACCAACATGATCTTCCCTAAAATATATAGCCATTAATTTTTTTCATAAAATATAACAAAAAAGGCTAAATACAAACTGTCTTACCCTCTCTAAAACCAAATTTCTGCTTTGTAAAAATAGAAGTATTTGGAAATCAGCTTGTTTTCCCAGCTACTTAACTTTAAATTTTCAAAAAAAAAAAATCGAGCTGGATAAAATATGAATTAAATATGTTTGTCGCAGATAAATTTTGGCAGCAATTTCTTAGCTCATCATGGTAATGGTGTCTTATTATGAAAATGTTCTCATAGAGCTCATTATATTGGGCACTCAAGTAACTAAGCAAATCATTTTCTCAAATGTCTTCAAATCTCTAGGTAAACAGACAAACCAGTATAGAAATCAGGAGTTCCTCTGTAGCATCTTACTGGCAGGCCTGTCCATCCAGTTTCTCTTCATGGACCTGTCCCCTGAGAATGGAGGCCGTGCTTCATTCTTTTATGCTTACCACCAGTCATATCGCCTACTTAACACATAAAAGGAGCGCATTATAAAATTTTAATCTAGTCATTATTTTGTGGTTTTAATCAAATTTTACTCACTTCCCCATGGGATACTTTCTCAGAAAAATGCTTCATAGAGTAGCAGAGAAAAAAAAAAAAAAACCCTTCCTAACATCAGTGTGAGGGGAAATGCAAAATAGTTTTACTGATCTTTATGAAAAGACATAATAATATATGTGTCTTTCGTGGGTTTTTCTTTTTATATTTATTTATTTTCTCTCTTGTGTATGTATGTGTATGTGCGTGCGTGTGTGTGTGTGTGTGTGTATGTGTGTGTGTGTGTGTGTGTGTTGGTACATGTGAGTATGTAGAGGTCAGAGGACATCTTGCAAAAGTTGTCTTCCCTCCCCTATGTGGGTTCAAGCGATGAGCTCAGGTCATCAGGCTTGACAGCAAGTGCCTTTACCTACTGGACCATCTCATCACTCCCATAATGTATACCCTTTGAAGACAGAGACACCATAGATTTAATAGTTGATAAACAAAATGTACTACTTTACAGATCTGAAGGCTGAGAACTATAGGGTTAGAATGCCAGCTGTTTCGATGTCTGATGAGGCTCTTCTTTTCTTCCAGGTCTACATTGTCTAGATCCTCACACAGCAGAGGACAGAAAGGCAAGAGAGTCAAAATGGGGGCTGAACTTGTCCTTTCTATTTGTATGTGCGTATGCGCACTTTCGTGCATGTGCGCGCACGTGTGTGTGTGTGTGTGTGTGTGTGTGTGTGTGTGTGTTGTGTGACTTTTGCTGGACCTCACAGCCACAGTTAATAAAACTTGAGGTCACTAAAGACTTAAGACTGCCATCCTACTGCATACTCAAAATGTTTGTTTAACCTGGTTTTAAAGGAGCAATGTAACAACCAACCTACTTGCCTTGGATTTCTCATGTGATCAGCTTTTACAACCTAAGCTAACGCATAGCTATAACCTTAAATTATGTATTCTTCCATGCCCCTGACCAAGAACAGTGTATGCGTATCATTTGCCAAAAGCAGCAGATACAGAAGTTGAAAGTAGCTTCTTATAAATCTTCCATAAAGGTTAAAAGCAACTGTTAGGAATATATGTTGATAAACAGTGATTTTTGTTGTCTAGGTTATTTGGGTTCAGTTGGAGCCAGTGACTTAATCCCTTGTAAAACTCTGTTAAAGATTTCTGTAAAGCATCCCATCCCTTCCCCCATGTGATGCTTTCTGTGCTGTTCAACAATACAGAGCAAAGTGCTTTATTAGGGACACAGAGAGACACCACTCACACAGCAGTCACACACAAGGAAGCCTTCAGGCAGGCCTGGATTCAGATTCTCTCAACACAGGATGGAAGACACAGGGAGCATACAGTAGAGAGTTAAAATTTGGACTCACTCTTGGTTATTTCTCCCCTCGAGTGTTTACTTTTTTTTTTCTTAATGTGACATTCATGTATTATTGGTGACACAGAGGTAATCACTAAAATGTATAATGCACACCTTCCTCCATCCCATTTGTTGAATGTAAGGTATCCCAATCAAACAAAGAACTTACTGATACTCTAGTCTTGCTAGCTAGCGGATTATCCTATCTCCACCTACTAAGGCTGGGCAACTAAACCTACCCAGCATTTACATGGATACTGTAGATTCTAACTCTGGTCCTGATGCATTCCATGGCAAACACATTGACCACTTTAAGCCATTTCCACATCCTGAATTTGCCCTTTTACAGTGGCACTGATCCTAGTCATGATGTAGCCTCAATAGCTTCAGTATCTCTTAGAAGTTCCACCAACAGTACATACTCACTGGTAACTGGATATTAGCCCAAAAGTTTGGAATACCCGAGATTCAATTCACAGATCATATGAAGCCTAAGAAGAAGGAAGACCAAAATGTGTATGCTTCAGTGTTTCTTAGAAGGGTGAACAAAATACTCACAGGAGGAAATATGGAGACAAAGTATGGAGCAGAGACTGAAGGAAAGGCCATCCAGAGACTGCCCCACCTGTGGATCTATCTCATACATAGCCACCAAACCCAGACACTATTATGGATGCTGGGAAGTGCTTGCTGATGGAAACCTGATATGGCTGTCTCCTGAGAGGCTCTGCCAGAGCCTGACAAATACAGAGGCTGATGCTTGCAGCCAACCATTGGATTGAGCATGGGGTCCTGGATGGAGGAGTTGGAGAAGGAACTGAAGGAGCTGAGGGAGTTTGCAACCCATGGTGAGGGAGCAACAGTGTCAACTGGCCAGACCCCTCGATGCTCCTGGAGACTGGATCACCAACCAAAGAATACACATGGAGGGACCCATGGTGCTGGCCACATATGTAGCAGAGGACAGCCTTGTTGGACATCAGTGGGAGGACAGGCCCCCAGGCCTGAGAATGTTTGATGCCCCAGTGTAGGGGAATGCCAGGGAAGGAGGGCTGGAGTGGGTGGGTAGAAGAGCACCCTCATAGAGGCAAGGGGAGGGGCAATGGGATAGGGGGTTTCCAAAGGGGAGACCTGGAAAGGGGAAAACATTTGAAATGTAGATATAGAAAATAACCAATAAATAAAATAAAATTATACAGGGTGTAGTTGTTTGAATGAGAATGGGCTCCATTTATTTGAATTCTTGGATCCCAGTTGGTCGGACTGTCTGGGAAGGATTAGGAGGTAAGGCTTTGTTAGAGGAGATGTGTTATTGAGGATAGGCTTTGAGATTTCAAAAGCCCAAAGATTCTCACTTGGCTCCTTCTCTCTGACTCTTGATTGTGGACTAAGATGTGACTTCTCAGCTGTTCCTTCACTCTGCCATCGTGAACTTTAACCATCTGAAAACATAAAACAAATAAAAACTTTTATAAATTGCTGTTTTATCACAGCAGTAGAAAAGTAACTAAGACAAAGTTTTATATAACTCAGGATCATCTGAAACTCAGTGTATAGCCAAGTATAACCTTTAACTGATGATCCTCCTGCCTCTAGCTCCTGGGATTATACAGTGTATATCATGCTTGATCCATTTGTTGCAGGGGATTGAGGCAAGGCCATATATGTACTAGACAAATATTCTACCAACGGTTCTACATCGCCAGCCCAAATTCCACCTCTTAATAAAGTTATAATGGCAATTAAATTTCAAAAGAGTCTTGGGAGGAACAAATGTGTGAACCATAGCAGATACTCTTAGAAATATTAAAAACATAATAGTGGGAATTTTCAATAACATAAAAGTGTCACATTGACATATAGCAAAAACATCATGCAGTTATGCCTGGTGGCAAAGCCCCACTGAACACTACTGTCTATAAACGAGGCTCTAAGGATGGTTGCACAAATTGTGCAGTGAACAGACTATGACACAGGACAACCTATGTAGCTCTGGGCAGAAGCCATCTTGAAAGAGCACATGAGGGTATTTGAAGTGGAGTCAATTTCCTGCCTGAAAGAGATAATACAAGTTAGAAGGAAATCTCTAGAATTTTAATTAATGACCTCTTATACATTGTTTTTAGCTACAGAGAAAAATTTCAGAACATTGTTGTAATGGTGATTACAATAATAATTACTAAAATTTCTATTCATCGTTTATAAAAACAAACTAGGGCCAGTGAGATGGCTCAGCAGGCAAAAGTGCTTCCTGCCAAGCCTGAAGACACTACTTCAATCCTGGGGTCCTACCCCCCATAGAAGAAGGAGAGAACAGATTCTTGCAAGTTTTCCTCTACCCTCCACACTAATGTCATTGTACATAAAGAATACCCCTTCAATTTAGTGTATTGGGGAAAGGAACTGCCTATTAGGCCATCACAAATTGTGCTGACTTTGAAGACAGAGTTGACACAGAAATCACTTTCTGAAAGCATTGCAATAAAACCTGAAGTTAATCACAAATTTTAAAAAGTCCTTTTCACCTGGAAAAAAAATTAAAACTAACTCAAAAATTCTTGAGGACATTTTTAAAACTATCTAGCAAAAAGAAATGACAAAGAAAGAGCTATCAGTACTTAGAATCTAGAGCTAAATTGGAGCTCAGAGAAAAAGTCTGTCATGAATAATTAAAGAAGAGTAAGAGAATTTAATTAGGCATTCAGCTAAAGAAAAGAAGGGGGAAATTAATTAAGTCTAAAAATAAAGTCAGAACCAAACAGTATTATTAATAAATAAATCACCCAAAATGTTTTATTTAAAAAACACCAAAGTGAGTAAATAAGAAGTTAATGTAATTAAGGAAAGATATAGGTGATCACAAATGTACAAAATTGGAAATGAAAAGTTAGAAATGACTATAAAAACCACAGATGAGAAGGCATGGAGATATTAAGAGAATGCTTTGCAAGACACCCAGCAAATACATTAGCAAAACAAAGCAAAATAAAAAAGCTAATACTATCTACACAAAACCTACATTATCAAAATCTAGCTCCAAGAGATATATTTTCAAACTAAATAAATGGGTGCCTGAAAAGGTGACTTAAGAAAGCTTGTTGCTCTTCCAGAAGGCCAAAATTCAGTTCCTGGCACACACATCAAGTTGTTTACAATGACCTGAAACTCCAACTTCAGAGGATCTGTTGCCATCTTCTGGCCTCATGGGGCATCTCTATACACAGATGTGCATGTATACATGCACATGCAAAACACACACACACACACACACACACACAAATTAAATTTAAAAACGTAGAGTTCCACCAAAGAATTCAAGTTGTTGGTTAGTTTCAAAGCCCACCAACTGTTAACTAGTAAATTCTACAAAATGTTACAAGACTGGACTCTGCCAATGATGTATGAAGTATTACAAGCTGAGTATGAAAAGACCATGTGTTTTATGCAGACATGCTGTCTAGTAGGACAAAAGCCTTAAAACAGCTGCAAAATAATTCTTCAGTTTTCATTTTTTTTTTCTGCTACTGAAAAGATTTGTTTTCCTAGAGAAATGACAACGTCTCTTTCCTTATACGTAAGGAAAGTCTAAGTTCAAGACCACTGTGCGCAGTACAGAGGGAAATCCTGAGTGACTGTGTACTGTTGACAAGAGCACCATCATGTCTAGGACCCCAGTGTGAAGTGGAAACTTTTGGTTTCTTTGGAAAATCTGTTGTGTAAAATCTGGTGTTTTGTTGGTGCAGACACGTGGAGTGTTTTCCTGAAGCAGACACAGGTGAAAGGATGTATTGCTAAAGCAGACATAACAAAGGACACGTGATATTACGAAGGAATATAAATAGAACCCAACAGACAGTGTATATCTCTGGATAGTATTGGTATGCCTTACCATTGTTTATTGGTCATTGTTTGTTGTGACTCCATAGAGAGAAATATACCAAAAAACTTTGGGTGGTATTCTGGCAGCTTCTTGCCGCTTCCGCAGACTCTGCCAATTGGCAGAGTGATGTCAATTGATACAGACTCACGGGGAATTTTGCTTAGACAGACTCACATGGTGAGGCAAGACATGTGGGAGGACACGTGATGTTTGGAGGGAGTAAATAGGATTCAAAGGACAGTGATGGGAGGCTTGCATAGCTAGCTTTGCAATACTTCATTGGTCTCATGTCCTTGTCTTTGTTGATCTTCACTTCATTGGGAGAGGCACAGCAGAGAACTTCCCCTGGAGTCCCTGCTGGTCCTGGTTGATCCTGCTGACTCATGCCAATTTGGCTGTGGCCTGGTTGTTTCTGCTTGTATCCTGATGGCATTTGCTAGAGGATGAGCTGCCATTGCTGATTCATGTGAACTAAATGGAGAATATACTGACAGCGCATATTGGAATCGCTCCAAGGAACTATTGCTAGACAGGTCCATTTCTCCCTTATCCTAAAAGCCTTTTCCACTATTGGGTGGTGGGCTAGAAGGGAGGTTAAAGCATTCAAGAACCATCATTAAATGTAGGTTTAGAAAAATCTAAGTCAACACCAATGCCTCAGATCCATGGGAATGGCAAAGCCCTCCCTGAGCCAGGCTCAGAAGAATGGCAAAGCCTTCCTCTGGTCCAACAGATATAAATGATTGAACTTTACCTAAAACCACTGTAGGCAGAAACTGTCAACCACAGCTTTCTTCTCCAAAGTGAATGAACCAGAGGCTGCTCCCCAAAGAAAGCTCCTCCTTTTTCACAGGTGTATACCATGAACCTGGCTTTTTGATTCAGATGTAGAAAACAAATGTGTTGAGTTTCTGGGCTACTTCTGGTAGATTTCCATCAGAGCCCATTGCCCACCTGATCCTAGCTTTTCTGTAAGTGTGTCTGTGTGCCTGTCCTTTCTTCATGGCCTTGACACCCAATCAGGTCAATCTCAAAGCCATGCAGATTGTAGCACCACTGCACAGTACAATTAAGGGCACTGGCATGCACTATCACCACAGTGTACCCAATGAGAATGAACATGTTCACGAGTATATGTGACACCCTCAGGTAGTTTTTAAAAATACTTAGGACAAGGAGGTTTTTCCTAAAGATAAAGTACTGTATTGTAAATGTAGAAGAAATAAGCAAATAAAATATGAGTTGCCGTGACTTCATTTGTGTAGAGACAAGACTAGTGAGACCTGAAGTGATTTGAGTTAAATTTACATATTCAAAAAATCCCCTTATATAATCAACTTGCTGTCTCTTTGCTCTAGCCGAATTCCTGGCAAGAGTCAACTTAATGAAGGGAGAGTCTATTTTGGGTGCTAATCTGAGTATAGTCCATCACAGTAGAATAATCATGGTGGCAAGGCAGCTCTAGCTGTGGTGGGAGGAGCATGAAGAGATGGATGAATGCTAGTGTTCATCCACTTCCTCTCTCTCTCTCTCTCTCTCTCTCTCTCTCTCTCTCACCATCTCTCTCTCTCTCTCTATTTGACACAAACCATAGGATGGTGCTGCCTGCATTCAGTGGCTCTTCCCTCTTCCAGTTAATCCTCTCTGGTAACACCTTAGCAGATCCACTCAGAGGTGTATCGCCTAGGTGATTCCAAATTCAGTCCAGTTGACAAGATTAACCCTCACACATTTAAGTCCTTGGATTCTGAGACAGAACAGGACCTTGAGTGTGGAGTCAGACAAGGCTAGATATAGTGGAGTAGGAAATTTGGATCATCTTGGTTACTTAGTGCCTCGCCAAACAAGGCATTTCAATAGCAGAGTCTCTGTTTCTTCGTGTGCAAAGTTGGATTAATCAAGCTATTTACATGAGAGGTTGCTGTGATTATTAAATGAGGATGCTGCGATTATTAAATGAGGATGCTTTTTATCCTTCCATTTTCTCCCAGTGTGTCACCTCTCTCCTAGCCTCTCTTCCTTTCCTAAACATCATGAACCAATGCTTTGGATCCCCATGAACTCCTATCCTGTAACCAGGGCTTGAAAGAGCAGTGGCTGGGTTGTTAGGTAATTTGCATTCTCTGTTTAGACACCTGGAAGCTGAGCACAGCAGGAAGAAGTCACACAACTTCCATGTTAGGCTCTGCCACCTATTCATCATTGCTTGCATCTCAGTTGGACGCACAGTAACAACCCTCAATCCTTTCACCCAAGCTTAGACAGATTCCTCGCATGTTCTTCTCAGAAATAGTCACTACTCTCTTGAAGACCTTATTTCATCTATGACCCCCTATACTCCCAGCAGATGAAAGAAATCCCTTTCCTTGTGGAAAATGGTTTTTAACTCTCAGCCCAGCCTCCATATGAACACATGTTACTATCCTTAGCTTGTGTCCTCCAGGCTCAGAAAGTGCTGGTTCCTCTTCTTGTTAAAAGCAGATTTGTACTTTAGCCCTTGAATATACGACCCCACTCCATTCTACTCAGAATCCCAATCCCTCTATCATAACCTCTCTTCAAACACTGCCTTTCTTTTGGCCCTTTCTCCTTATCTAAAGGTATACTTAAGTCCTACCTTTGTGGTATTCTTCTTTGAACACTTTTTCCCTCTTCTGCATCCAGTAACTCTTACCTCTCCCTTATCTTTCCTGCTGGATAATTCTGCTTTCTCACTTCCCTTCATGACTCAAACCACAGCAGTCTGGCTTCTGTCTCTACCAAACTATGTGATATCAAGTAACCAAGAGTCCCCTAACTGACATATACAACAGACACATTCTGTCCTTTATCTTACCAAAGCATTCAATTCCTTCTAATTTTTGATTGGATTTGAAGACACTAAAACAAACTAAAAGTATTGAAAAAAAGAAATAGTGAATTCTTTTTTAAGATTTATTTTATTTTTTATATATTTTGGAGATTTATTGGTTTTATATGTATGAGTGCCTTGGCTGCATATATTTCTGTTTATCACATGTGTACAGTCAGAAGAAGAAGTCAGATCCTTTGAAACTGGAGTTACAGGCAATGATGAGCTGCCATGTGGGTGCTAGAAATCAAACCCAAGTAACCTGGAAGATCAGCTCGTGCTCTTAACTGCTAAGCCAACTCTCCAGCCCAATTTATTTTATTTTAAATCATGTATATATGTATAATTTGTGGGGATGTGCATACAAGTATAGGTGCCTGCAGAGGTCAAAATAGGGTGTGGGATCTCCTGGAGCTAGAGTTATAGGCAGTTAAGCCACCACATGTATGTGGGAACTGAACCTAGGTCATCTGCAAGAGCAATATGCATTCTTTGGAGGGGGTGATATTTTATTTATTTACATTTCAAATGTTATCCCCTTTCCCAGTTTCCCCTACAGAAACCCCCTATCCCATCCTCCTTCCTCCTGCTTCTAGGAGGGTGCTCAACCACCCACCCCTGCCTCCCTTCCCTGGCATTCCCTTACATTGGGGCATCCAGACTTCCCAGACCCAAGGGCCTCTCCTCCCACTGATGTCTAACAAGGCCATACTCTGCTACATATGCTGCTGGAGCCATGGGTCCCTCCATGTGTACTCCTTAGTTAGTGGCTTAGTCTCTGGAAGCTCTGGTGAGACTGGTTGGTTGATATTGTTGTTCTTCCTATGGGGTTGCAAACCCTTTCAGCTCCTTCAGTCCTTCTCCTAACTCCTCCATTGGGGACCCCAAGTTCAGTCCAGTGGTTAGCTGTGAGCATCCACCTATGTATTTGTCTCTTGCAGAGTCTCTCAGGAGACAGCTATTGTACCATGTGTGTTATTTTGTGGCTGGGTTACCACACTCAGGATGATATTTTCTAATTCAATCCATTTGCTTGCGAATTTCATGAAGTCACTGTTTTTAATAGCTGAGTAGTACTCCATTGTGTATATGCACCACATTTTCTGTATGCATTCCTCTGTTGAAGGACATTTAGGTTCTTTCCAGCTTCAGGCTATTATAAATAAGGCTGCTATGAACATAGTGGAGCATGTTACATTGTTATATATAGGAGCATCTTTTGGGTATATACCCAGGAGTGGTATGCCTGGGTCCTCAGGTAGTATTATGTCCAATTTTCTGAGGAACCGCCAGGCTGATTTCCAGCTTGCAATCCCACCAGCAATGGAGGAGTGTTCTTCTTTCTCCACATTTTTACCAGCATCTGCTTTCACCTGAGCTTTTGGTCTTAGCCATTCTGACTGGTGTGAGGTGGAATCTTAGGGTTGTTTTGATTTGCATTTCCATGATGACTAAGGATGTTGAACATTTCTTTAGGTGCTTGTCAGCCATTTGGTATTCCTCAGTTGAGAATTCTTCATTTAGCTCTGTACCCCATTTTTAAAATAGGATTATTTGGTTCTCTGGAGTCTAACTTCTTAAGTTCTTTGTATATAGTGGATATTAGCCCTCTATCAGAAGTAGGACTGGTAAAGATCTTTTCCCAATTTGTTGGTTGCTGTTTTGTCCATTGACAGTGTCCTTTGCCTTACAGAAGCTTTGCAATTTTATGAGGTCCCATTTGTCGATTGTTGATCTTAGAGCATAAGCCATTGGTGTTCTGTTCAGGAAATTTTCCCCTGTGCCCATGTGTTTGAGTCTCTTTCCCACTTTCTCTTCTATTAGATTCAGTGTATCTGGTTTTATGTGGAGGTCCTTGATCCACTTGGACTTGAGCTTTGTACAAGGAGATAAGAATGGATCGATTTGCATTCCACATGCTGACCTCTAGTTGAACCAGTACCACTTGTTGAAGATGCTGTCTTTTTTCCACTGGATGGTTTTAGCTCCTTTGTCAAAGATCAAGTGACCATAGGTCTGTGGGTTCATTTCTGAATCTTCAATGTTGTTCCATTGATCTACCTGCATGTCTCTCTACCAATACCACTAAGATTTTATCACTGTTGCTCTGTAATACAGCTTGAGGTCAGGGGTGGTGATTCCCCCAGAAGTTCTTTTAGGGTTGAAAATAGTTTTCAATATCCTGGGTTTATTGTTATTCCAAATGAATTTGCAAATTGCTCTTTCTAACTCTATGAAGAATTGAGTTGGAATTTTGGTGGGGATTGCATTGAATCTGTAGATTGCTTTTGTCAAGATGGCCATTTTTACTATATTAATCCTGCTAATCCATAAGCATGGGAGATCCTTCCATCTTCTGAGGATTTCTTCGATTTCTTTCTTCAGAGACTTGAAGTTCTTGTCATACAGATCTTTCACTTATTTGGTTAGAGTCACACCAAGATACTTTATATTGTTTGTGACAATTGTGAAGGGTGTCAATTCCCTAATTTCTTTCTCAGCCTGATTATCCTTTGAGTATAGGAAGGCTACTGATTTGTTTGAGTTAATTTTATATCTGGGCACTTTGCTGAAGTTGCTTATCAGCTGTAGATGTTCTCTGGTGGAATTTTTTGGGTCACTTTAGTATACTATCATATCATCTGCAAATAGTGATATGTTGACTTCTTCCTTTCCAAATTGTATCGCTTTGACCTCCTTTTGTTGTCTAATTTCTCTACCTAGGACTTCCAGTACTATATTGAATAGATAGGGAGAGGGAGGGCAGCCTTATCTAGTCCCTGATTTTAGTGGGATTGCTTCAGGTTTCTCTCCATTTAGTTTGATGTTGGCTACTAGTTTGCTGTATATTGCTTTTACTATGTATAGACCTTGAATTCCTGATCTTTCCAAGACTTTTATCATGAAAGGATGTTGTATTTTGTCAAATGCTTTCTCAGCATCTACTGAAATTATGATGTGTTTTTTTCTTTGAGTTTGTTTATGTAGTGGATTACTTTAAAGGATTTCTATATATTGAACCATTCTTGCATCCCTTGGGTGAATCCTACTTGATCATGATGGATGATCATTTTGATGTGTTCTTAGATTCTGTTTTCGAGAATTTTATTGAGTATTTTTTGCATCGATATTCTTAGGGAAATTGGTCTGAATTGGTCTGTCTTTGTTGAGTGTTTGTGTGGTTTAGGTATGAGTGTAATTGTGGCTTCATAGAATGAATTGGGGAGTATCTCTTTTGTGAAACAGTTTGAAGAGTATTCGTATTAGGTGTTCTTTGAAGGACTGATAGAATTGGTTGGGAGACTTTTAATGACTGTTTCTATTTCTTGAGGGGTTATGTGACTGTTTAAATGGTTTATCTGATCCTGATTGAACTTTGGTACCTGGTATCTGTCCAGAAAATTGTCCATTTCATCCAGATTTTCCAGTTTTGCTGAATAGTAGGATCTGATGATTTTTTAATTTTCCTCAGTTTCTGTTGTTATGTCTCCATTTTTCATCTCTGATTTTAATTTGGATACTATCTCTATGCCCTCAGATTAGTCTGGCTACGGGTTTATCTATCTTGTTGATATTTTCAAAGACCCAGCTCCTGTTTTGTTTTGTTTTGTTTTTGTTTTTTTGTTTTGTTTTGTTTTGTTTGATTCTTTGAAGAGTTTTTTTGTTTCTATTTGGTTGACTTTAGCCCTGAGTTTGAATATGTCCTGCCGTCTACTCCTTTTGGGTGTATTTGCTTCATTTTGTTCTAGAGCTTTCAGATGTGCTGTCAAGCTGCTAGTGTATGTTCTCTTCAGTTTCTTAGTGGAGGCACACAGAGCTATGAGTTTTCCTCTTAGCATTGCTTTCATTGTGTCCCACAAGTTTGGGTATGTTTTGCTTTCATTTTCATTAAATTCTAAAAAGTCTTTAATTTCTTTCTTTATTTCTTCCTTGACCAAGTTATCATTGAGTAGAGCATTTTTCAGCTTCCATGTGTATGTGAGCTTTCTGTTATTTTTGTTTTTATTGAAGACCAGCCTTAGTTCGTGGTGATATTATAGGATGCATGGGAATATTTCAATCTTCTTATATCTGTTGAGACATGTTTTGTGACTGATTAAATGGTCAATTTTGGAGAAGGTACCATGTGGTGCTGAGAAGAAGGTATATTCTTTTATTTTAGAATGAAATGTTCTATAGATATCTGTAAATCCATTTGGTTCATAATATCTGTTAGTTTCACCGTGTCTCTGTTTAGTTCCTGTTTCCATGATGTGTCCATTGATGAGAGTGGGGTGTTGAAGTCTCCCACTATTATTGAGTGAGGTACAATGTGTGCTTTAAACTTTATTAAAGTTTCTTTTATGAATGTGGGTGCCTTTGCATTTGGAGCATAGATGTTCAGAATTGAGAGTTCATCTTGCTAGATTTTTCCTTTGATGAGTATGAAGTGTCCTTCCTTATCTTTTTTGATAACTTTTGGTTAAAAGTCGATTTTATTCCATCTTAGAATGGCTACTCCAGCTTGTTTCTTGGGACCAGTTGCTTGGAAATTTTTTCCAGCCTTTTACTCTGAGATAATGTTTGTCTTTGTCACTGAGGCATGTTTCCTCTATGTAGCAAAATGCTGGGTCCTGTTTACACATCCAGTCCCTTAGTCTATGTCTTTTTATTGGGGAATTGAATCCACTGATGTTAAGAGATATTAAGGAAATGTGATTGTTGCTTCCTGTTATTTTTGTTGTTAGATGTGGAATTATGTTTGTGTGACTATCTTCTTTTGGGTTTGTTGAAAGAAGATTACTTTTTTGCTTTTTCTAGAGTGTAATTTCCCTCCTTGAGTTGGAGTGTTCCATCTACTATCCTTTGTAGGACTGGATTTGTGGAGAGATATTGTGTAAATTTGGTTTTGCCATGAAATATCTTGGTTTCTACATCTATGGTAATTGAGAGTTTTGCTGGGTATAGTAGCCTGGGCTAACATTTGTGTTCTCTTAGGGTCTGTATGACATCTGCCCAGGATCTTCTAGCTTTCATAGTCTCTGGTGAGAAGTCTAGTGTAATTCTGATAGGCCTGCTTTCATATGTTACTTGACTTTTTTCCCTTACTGCTTTTAATATTCTTTCTTGTCTTGTGCATTTGGTGTTTTGATTATTATGTGATGGGAGGAATTTCTTTACTGGTCCAATCCTTTTGGAGTTCTGTAGGCTTCTAGTATGTTCATGGGCAACTTTCTTTAGGTTAGAAAAGTTTTCTTCTATATCTTCTATGAAGATATTTACTGGTCCTTTAATTTGGGAATCTTCACTCTCTTCTATACCTATTATCCTCAGGTTCAGTCTTCTCATTGCATCCTAGATATCTTGGATGTTTTGGGTTAGGAGCTTTTTGGATTTTGGATTTTCTTTGACTGTTGTGTCCATGTTTTCTATGGTATCTTCCACACCTGAGATTCTCTCTTCCATCTCTTGTATTCTTTTGGTGATGCTTGCATGTATGACTCCTGATCTCTTTCCTAGGGTTTCTATCTCCACGGTTGTCACCCTTTATGATTTCTTTATTGTTTCTATTTCCAGTTTTAGATCCTGGATGGTTTTGTTCAATTCCTTCACCTGTTTAGTTGTGTTTTCCTGTCATTCTTTAAGGTATTTTTGTGTTTCTTCTTTAAGGGCTTCTACTTGTTTACCTGTGTTCTCCTTTATTTCTTTAAGGGAGTTATTTATGTCCTTCTTAAAGTCCTCTATAATCATCATGAGGATGTGATTTTAAATCCGAATCTTGCTTTTCCGGTATGTTGGAGTATCTGGGACTTGCAATGGTGAGAGAACTGGGTTCTGATGATGCCAAGTAGCCTTAGTTTCTGTTGCTTATGTTCTTGTGCTTCCTCTCGGCATCTGATTATCTCTGGTGTTAGTTGTTCTTGCTGTCTCTGACTAAAGCCTGTCCCTCCTGTGGGCCTGTGTGCCTGTGATCTTAGGTGTATCAGCACTCCAGGGGAGACTAGCTCTCTCCTGGGCAGGATTTGGGTACAGAGAGCTGTGGGACACCCTCAGCTCCATGGCACAGATGGAGACCAGAAGGATCCTGTCCCCAGCTGCTCTGCTGTTCCTGTGCCCTGTGCCCTCCTGGCAGGTCCTTCTTTGGACAGTTATTGGAGTGAAAGTAGTGGTCTCACCTCTGAGCTTAGGAGTGAGAGCACTCCTGGGACACTAGCTCTCTTCTGGCAGGATTTGGGAGTGGAGGGCTGTGGGATAGTCTTAGCTCTGGGGCATAGATGGAGAGCAGGCAATATGCATTCCTAACTGCTTAACTCTGAGCCACCTTTCCAGCTCAGAGATTATGACTCAGAAAAGCCTCCTGAATCCAATATTTAATAGGCTTCACATCCACATGGTACTTCCAGTAAGTTACAAATGCAAATAACTGAAGGTGGGAGGGTTAATTTTCATAAAGTAAGTTTTTGAAAGACATTGAGTTGTCAATATGTTGTAGACATTTTTAATTTTAATTTGAGTTTTCTACCCCACTTTTGACCATTTTGTTCCCAGACAAAAGATGCCCACAATCTTTATATTTACAATAAGCCTTAATCCACATGAGAGATGGGTAGATATCTACCCTCTTTGCTATTAAAATCTATTTTTTATTGATAACTCTGAGTTATTACTTACTATGTTTTATTTGGGCTGCTGTTAACATTAATTGGTAAGCCCTCACTGCCATGTTTTCTTGACATTTAACCCATAGCAACTTTTTCTTCTTCTCCACCTTCCTTTTTCCTTCATGGTTCTCCTCTGACTCCAAAGTCCCAGGAACCCTAAAACTCACCTATGTCTCTTCTACCCTGCCATTGTCTGTAGGCATCTTTATTTTCCAATCAAAGATAACTTGGGGGCATTATCTCTGAGGCAACCAGGTCTTGGGGCTCACACTTACCATTACAATACACAACAAAAGAACAAACCTCAACAAAGGTAGGAGGGATAATGTTCACTGTCAACTTGACCTGATGTGAGATCAACCAGAGGTATACTATAAATGATTTTCCAGAAATATTTAATTGAGGAAGACCCACTCTGAATGTTGGTGGACCAAATGACTTGTGGTCTAGTTCCTGATTCCATTAGCAAATATGACCAGGTGCCTCATTCTGCCAACTCCATCCCTTGATGCTTAAACCCTGAGCCAAAATAAATGTTTCTTTCCTCCAGTTACTTCTGTAGGGAGGTTTGTTGTTGCAGTGAAAAACAAAGTAACTAATACACAAGCCATTGTACTCTGTGTGAAATTGAGGAGAATATTGCTATCAATTTAAGGATAGATACCTTAGGTGGTTGAGTATTGAAACTACCAATTACCTCCTTGTTTGTGACAATAAACAAGAATTAGATGATGGAAATAATGCTATATAATATTCTCTGTTTTTTTTTTTATATTATTGAACTCCCCAGGTGTTTTTCTTTAAGTAATGGAAGGCCAGAACAGAAAAGTATTCAAATTTATGAAGATGTATTGGCAGTAGTGCTCCTTAATGCCACCAACATTATAGGATTTACTAAATATCCTATGGACCTGTCTAAACATAAAGTTCTATAAAAAGTAAAACTATATAAAACTGAAAACAACCTCTAGAATAATGTGGAAGTGCAAATTAATAACACAGCCAAGAGTCTGTCCAAGTTATGTAAAAAAAATGAAAATCAATACATAGTTGCATTCACTTGGGGGCAAAGTTAATAACAGAAATGTAATTAAGGGAGAATATAATAAAAGGAATAGCTGTTTGCAAAAGTAAAAAAAAAATGATAAAATTGTCTGGTGCTAAAGCAATGGCTCAGCAGTTAAGAGAACTGGGTGCTCTTGCAAAAGAACCAAGCTGAGCTCCCAGAACCCACATCAGGCAGTTTATTCCTGCCTACAACTCAGCTTCAAGAAATCCAGTGCCCTCTTCTGGACTCTGCAGATATCCAAATACATGGCATACACATATACAGACACATATATACATGTAAATAAAAATAAAATAAATCTCTAAGAAATAAAAATATCATTATTAGACAAGCTATAAAGGTATTTATAAGAGAAAATGTAGTGTTATAGACTGTCTTACTGTGTGTGACAAAAACTCAGGTGACAGCAGATGCTGGCAAGGATGTGGAGAAAGAGGAACACTTCTCCATTGCTGGTGGGATTGCAAGCTGTACAACCTCTCTGGAAATCAGTTTGGTGGACCCTCAGAAAATTGGACATAATACTACCTGAGGACCCAGCTATACCACTCCTGGGCATATACCCAGAAGATGCTCCAACATGTAATAAGGACACATGTTCCACTATGTTCATAGCAGCCATATTTATAATAGCCAGAAGCTGGAAACAACCCAGATGTCCCTCCACAGAGGAATGGATACAGAAAATGTGGTACATTTACACAATGGAATATTACTCAGCTATTAAAAACAATGACTTCATGAAATTCGTAGACAAATGGATGGATCTGAAAACATCATTCTGAGCCAGGTAACGCAGTCACAAAAGAATGAACATGGTATGTATTCACTGTTAAGAGGTTATTAGCTCAAAAGTTTGAAATACCCAAGAGTCACTTCACAGCAACAGTAGGGCTGAGTGTGAGGTACCAGATGGAGGACTTGGAGAAAGGACTGAAGGAGCTGAGGGAGTTTGCATCCCCAGGGAGGCAACAACAGTGTCAACTGGCCTGACCCTCCGATACTCCTGGAGACTGAGCCACCAACCAAAGAATACACATGGAGGGACCCATGGTACTGGCCACATATGTGGCAGAGGAGGGTCTTGTTAGCCATCAGGGGGAGCAGAGGCCCCAGTATAGGAGAATGCTAAGGAGGGAAGTTGAGAGTGGGTGGGTGGGGGGAATACCCTTATTGAGGCAGGGGGAGGGGGAGGGGATAGGGAGGTTCCAAAGAGGTGATCTGGAAAGGGGGAAACATTTGAAATGTAAATAAAGTATGAAAAAATAAAAATAAATAAATAAATTACAGCAATAAATAAATAAATGGATAGTTAAGCCTTTAAGCAGGATTGAGTTATAGCACACAGTCAATTTGAGATGTTAAATGGGCGTGGTCAGACAAGCTGAATAACAAGATAACAAATGGGCTATGATATATCCAGAATTATTATTGAAGTTAAAGTTTCAGAGTAGGCTGTCTACAGCTTCTGGGACTTTCTAAAAGAAAATAAGTAATGGATGGTAAAAGTGACATCAGGGTTAAAGCAAAAAATAACAAAAAACAAAAAAACAATACAAAACAAAAAGCCCACATTGAATGTGAATCCAAAAGAGAGATGCCTAAGCAGAACACTTTTGGATTAGAGCTTGGCAAGATCCAGACTCTCACTTTTAGAATACTGAAGACTGTTCCCCTCCCATACCTCCATTTTCTCCACCCTCCCAACCCCATTTGTTCCCTTTGTTCCACTGCTACTTTAATTTCTGTATGCATAAATAATTTTATATTACTGTATAAAATCTAGGAACCAGAAATGAAAAAATCATACCACATCTGTCTTTCTGAGAATGGCTTAATTTTAAAGCAATTATCTCCAAGTATAACCATTTTCTTACAGATGGCATAATTTTACTCTTTAATGGCTAAAAAAATCTCATTGTAAATAAACCATATTTCCTTTATACGTTCTTCTGTAGTTAGACACCTAGGCTAGTTCCCTCATTTAGATAATGTTAATAGTGCTACAAATAAACAGAGATGTGCACTATTACTAGGAATCTAAACTAGTCTAGCCTTTATGGAAATCTATGTAGAAATTTCTCAAAATACATATTCTCGGGGCTGAGGAGATGGTCACAGGGTCAAGTGTAAGCTGCATAAGCATGTGGATGTGAGTTAGGATCCCCAGCACCCATGTACAAAAGCTGGGCATGATAGTATGTACTTGGAAGATCTGGATCTGGTAGCCCATCAGTCTAGCTAATTGGTGGGCTCAAGTTTTCGTGAGAGACTTTGTCTCAAAAAAAAAAAAAAGATGGAGATCAATAAAGGATGATATCTAATACTAAACTCTGGCCTCCAAAAACAGGTTTACACTGAAGTGGGGTAGGGGACAATGTTCATATTCTCAAGACCTGTGAATGAAAGTGTTTGAGAACATCATAAATGACAGCTAAGAACATCCATCTGCCTACCAGAGACTTGAAAGTGTCATTGTATTATTGGCAGAAAGTAGAAGAGAAGTGATGTGAATATGGGTCTCGATGGGTGAAGAAGGCCCAGCCCCACAACAAGTGTGTTCTTGCTGCTGATAGGAGGTGGATTCCTGAGAAGTGTAGACTTGTGGTGTCCCAGCAGCCTCAAAGGAAAGCTCCATCTCCATGTCCCAGAGGGGTGAGAGTTCAGCATGAGCCACAAGAGCTAGTCTCCCATATGAGAAGAAGGCAGCATGGAGACTCTTCAAGATCAGATATTTCCTATTCCTCAGTCAAGGTAATATGGAAGATTCTTTAATTTTGATGGATTGATTGAATAATGGATGGATGAATGGATGGGAGCATTTTGAAGGGAAACTTTTATCATAATATTTTAATTGTTTATTTGGGAATTTTATATAATGTACCCCAATCATACTGACTTCCTATTCCTTCCAGGTCTACCTTCCCACCCTTGTGTTCTCCCCCCAAAAGGGAAAGAGAGAAATACAACAAGTCCAGTTTGCATTGCCCATACACTCACTGGAGTCCAGTGGACAGCTCCTTAAATATAATTGAGTGTTTTCCCTCCCAACCCTTGGCAAAAGCCATTAACTGTAAAGAACTACACTTCAGCATCTTTATAACTATTTTAAAGGTTTCTGTTCCCTGGCTTCCTGTCTAGACTGTTTTGGGGGGGGAGGGGTGTGCCACAGAGCCTTCAATGTATCATTCCCAACTGTGCATCTGCAGTCATTGTTACCACTGCAAAGGAAGCTTCCTTGCCAACAGCCAATGGCAGTGCAGATCATGAATTTCCACATGGTTTCTGGTGGCAGCACAGACTACAGATATCTACATGGCCTCCATTGGCAGCATGAATCATGGAGGTCTTTTAAGGAGGCCCAATCCAGAAAATGAATTGTTCTCTATTTTGGACGTTCTGCTGTTGCTTAAAGCCAGGGAGATCAGAGGGTTCCTCTGTTCACCTAGGCTGAGCTCTCGTGCTGCTCCCACATCTGTGCCTGCTTTACGATTTTCCATTGTACTCAACATTCTGCTCTGCTATCTCCCCTTCCAATTTAATGAGACCACTTTTAAAAAGCATCTTGCCCATAAGATCTGCCATTTTTTCAGTTGTCCTGGAGATAAGTCAGGCTCTGCAGACTCCTCCTCTGCCACCACATCACCCCCTCAGAGCCTCTGTGGGTCTTTTCAGGCAGCAGCCACTGTCTTGAATCTGTCTCTTGAAGGGAAACTTAAGTGATTGTGCTTAGGTTTCTACTCCAGCAAAAAATTAACCGGGGGGGGGAGGGGAAAACAACAAAAACAAATTCCACAAGACTATGAACAGCTACTCTAGGCAAAATTAGGGTAACAACTTTGACGAGGAAAAATGAAGATGAAGGTTAGAAATATAGGCATTCATCTCAATGTGCTCTCTTATAGCTCTTAATAATCTATCCTAAAGGAATCAAGGCTTAAAAATGAGACACCAGTGTATTATTGCACACTGCATGGGGCTGATTCAGCTGAGGCTTGAGAGCTGTCAAAAATGCAGTAGAAAACAGTAGATGGCACTTACGTCTCTCTGGAGAGGATGGCATTATTTTGTGCCATTTGAAGATGTTTGTATTCGCGCAAATTTGAGTCATTTTATATTAACAATCATCCATGGGGCAGATCTTCTATTACGTATATGTTCTTCTCAAGCAGATCTTTACCAATACTTAATGATCTAAGGAAAACCCTCTATACCTATCTGAGGAAAAACTCAGATGACTGAAGGTGGTTTAAAATGTATTAGTTATTTTACTGTTTTTCTGATAAAAGACAAGGACAAAGAAAGTTAAGGAAGGAAAGGTTAGATTCACAGCTCACAGTTCAAGGGCACAGTCTGTCATAGCGGAGAAGTCATGGTAGCAAGAGTGTGAGGCATCTGGTTGCATTGTGTCCACAGTCAGAAAGCAGAGAGATGATGAGGGTAGGTGCTGAGCCCTCTTTCTCCTTTCTATTCAGTCCAGAATCCCAGTGGAGGGAATGATGCCACCTCAATTGATCTAATTTAAATAACCCCCCACAGGCATGCCCAGAGGTTTGTCTCCTAGGTGATTTTACATCTTGTCAAGTCAGTAATCAATATAAACCATTGCATGTGTTTCCCCACCACCACCTTAAAATATGCATAAGAAGCCCATTTACTGTGAGCACTCTATATACCTGCTCTAGAAGGTCCAAGCAAGCAGGCACATAAGAAAGAAGTCAGGTAAGAGGCATCTCTGATATGTTCCTCTCTTCCGCACACGACATTCATGTTGTATGCCCCTCAGACATTAGTCACATTAGCTCCTGAACTTGTGTATATCATCTTTCCTCTTTTGTGAATTTTTTAATCCAATAAATATCACATAAAGTTGTAGACTCGGCACAAACAGAACATTGTGTTATGAAAACTTGGATCCCTTTAGAAAGATGTAGTAGATGCCAACTGCTTTTTTTTTTTTTTTTACAATTGCTGCTGAATTAGACATAGATGGAGTGGGAGGACCCAAACAATCTCAGTAGGTACTTAACAGATTGCTACCCTGGAGTCTAAGTATCCATTTAAGAAAATCAGACACACACAACACACCCACACCCATGCATACACACTGGAAATCACAGGTTCTGCATCATGAGGCTAGATTATTCAACTATGGCTTTGAGGAGAAAATTTTACTCATCTGTTATAAATATGAAATAATCTTCCTCTTAGAGCAACTGCCACCAAGCATGCTTTGGCAACTCCCTTGGGAATTTTATTTTGATGGCAAAGCTTTGCAAATACTTTTAATCCTGAGAGCCATTGCATGTCATGTTTTAAAGGTAGACCTGATATAGCAACCTTTTGCTTATTCAAAACTCTCCTCCGTATTAACTCATGGATCAAATGTTCTCTTGTTTTTATATCTGAATAGATACATCTGATTTGAGGATAAATGAAAGGTACAAGAATATGTGCCATGGTTTTCTTTCCCTAGGAACATGTGGCTCTCGCATTGGTTGGTTGTGGGAAAAAAAAATATCTATGAACCTGAGTATACAGGTGAGGGTCTCAATAGACCTTGTAGAAGAGAATCTCAATCCTAAACAATTCCTTTGTGAACAGCCAAAACTCTATCTTCCATCCTTGTATGGAAAATGTTCAAGGCTGTGAACCCTTTAACATATTCTCCTGATGTTCTTTCCCATCATCTGAGTTTCAGAATCCTTTGGGCATGAGGATGGTAAGTTGAACATCTAATCCAGAAATATGTATGCCCTCTTTCCTGAAAATATCCTCCAGTTGTTCAGAATATAGCCTTCTCCAACAAGGGAATAAGACATTACCTTTTCCCTCATTCTGCTTTCTGTGGCCGTAATAGAATACCTAACAGTGGGTGATTATAAAGAAACTAAGCTGATTTAAGTTTACTTTTCAGAGGGCTGGAAATCCAAAATCAGGCTGCCACATCTTGCTATGGCCTTTTCCTGTGTCATAATATGGTAGAGAAATGAAAGTACATGTGGACACATGCAGAAGAGGGTAAACGTGCCCTCCAATAACAACCCTGCATAGATGTCTCTTCACCACACATATGCAGTGCCCTTGGAGGCCAGAAGAGTGTGTTGGATCTCCCAGGAACTGTGTTACTGTGGTAGCTGTTTGTGAGCTATTGTGTGGGCACTAGGAATCAAGTCTGGGTCCTCTGGAAGAGCAGCTGGTGAAGAGGAGGTTGAACATGCCCCTCCAATAAAAGTAAGCGTGCAGGAGAAGACACCTATTCTCACAAGAAAGGTATTAACCACTCCAAACAACCTAACAACCTCTTAGAGGCCCCAACCTCCAACAGCATAACAGCCATCAAATTTCCACATGCATTTCAGAGAGGACCAGTCAGGTTCAAACTAGAGCATGCTGCATCTGGCTCCCTAAACTCATGTCTTTCTTTCTTACACTTCAAAATCCAAGTACTCTGTCCCACTGTGTCAACAGTCCTAAGTGAATCCAGTATCAATTCATAAAGGTTATCTATGTCCAAAATAGTATGACATAGATACAGACTAGACAGTGGCATTCAAAAGTGGAGCAATAGACCTGAAACCCAGAAGAAGGGGGGGGGGGAGTAGAGAGGAAGGGAAGATGAGGGGGTCAAGGTCAGGGTGGGGGATGGAGAAAGAGAGACAGAGAATCTAATAATGTTTCATTCAGACAAGAAGTTTATTAATGCTGCAGTAGGCAGTAGGGTGTGGTCTGCTGAAATAAGAAGGTTCAGCCCAACCAGACAAACCAAGGTGTCTACCTTCAAAGGTTTCTGAGAAGGAGGAAGCAGGCTTAATAATATGTGACCTATGTTCTGTGACCCAGTTAAGGGAGCTGAGCATAAGTTATTTGATAGGAGTCTTTCTTTGTCTATATGGGAGAATAGATGTAACTTTAATTTCTTCGAATCCTACTTTTTTTTCATATTTTATTTACATTTCAAATGTTTCTACCTTTCAAGATCTCCCCTTTGGAACCTCCCTATTCCCTGCGCCCTCCCCCTGCCACTATGGGGGTATTCTCCCACCCAACCACCCACCCACTCATGTCTTCCCCTCCTTGGCATTCTCCTATACTGGGGGATCTAACACTCTCAGGTCCAAGGGCCTCTGCTCCCCCTGATGACTAACAAGACCCTCCTCTGCCACATATGTGGCCAGTACCATGGGTCCCTCCATGTGTATTCTTTGGTTGGTGGCTCAGTCTCCAGGAGTATCGGAGGGTCAGGCCAGTTGACACTGTTGTTGCCTCCCTGGGGATGCAAACTCCCTCAGCTCCTTCAGTCCTTTCTCCAAGTCCTCCATCTGGTACCTCACACTCAGCCCTACTGTTGCTGTGAAGTGACTCTTGGGTATTTCAAACTTTTGAGCTAATAACCTCTTAACAGTGAATACATACCATGTTCATTCTTTTGTGACTGTGTTACCTCCCTCAGGATGATATTTTCAAGATCCATCCGTTTGCCTGCAAATTTCATGAAGTCATTGTTTTTAATAGCTGAGTAGTATTCCATTGTGTAAATGTACCACATTTTCTGTATCCATTCCTCTGTGGAGGGAAATCTGGGTTGTTTCCTTATAAATATGGCTGCTATGAACATAGTGGAACATGTGTCTTTATTACATGTTGGAGCATCTTCTGGGTATATGCCCAGGAGTGGAATAGCTGGTTCCACAGGTAGTATTATGTCCAATTTTCTGAGGGTCCACCAAAATGATTTCCAGAGAGGTTGTATCATCTTGCATTCCCACTAGCAATGGAGGAGTGTTCCTCTTTCTCCACATCCTCGACAACAACTGCTGTCACCTGAGTTTTTGATCTTAGCCATTCTGACTGGTGTGAGGTGAAATCTCAGGGTTGTTTTGATTTGCATTTCCCTGATGACTAAGGATGTTGAACATTTCTTTAGGTGCTTCTCGGCCATTCGAGTTTCCTCAGTTGAGAATTCTCTGTTTAGCTCTCTTCCCCATTTTTTGATAGGGTTATTTGGATCTCTGGAGTCTAGCTTTCTTTGTATATATTGGATATTAGCCCTCTATCGGATGTAGGATTGGTAAAGATCTTTTCCCAATCTGTAGTTGCTGTTTTGTCTTATTTATAGTGTCCTTTGCCTTACAGAAGCTTTGTAATTTTATGAGGTCCCATCTGTCGATTCTTAATCTTAGAGCACAAGCCATTGGTGTTCTGTTCAAGGACATTTCCCCTGTGCCCAAGTGTTCGAGACTCTTCCCCACTTTTGTCTTCTATTAGATTCAGTGTATCTGGTTTTATGTGAAGGTCCTTGATCCACTTGGACTTGAGCTTTGTACAGGAAGATAGGAATGGATCAATTCGCAATCTTCTACATGTAGACCACCAGTTGAACCAGCACCATTTGTTGAAAATGCTGTCTTTTTTCCACTGTATGGTTTTAGCTCCTTTGTCAACATCAAACTAAATGGAGAGAAACTTGAAGCAATTCCACTAAAATCAAGGACTAGACAAGGCTTCTCCTCTCTCCCTACCTATTCAATATAGTACTTGAAGTTCTAGCTAGAGCAATCAGACAAGAAAAGGAGGTCAAAGGGATACAAATTGGAAAGGAAGAAATCAAAATATCACTATTTGCAGATTATATGATGGTATACTTAAGTGACCCGAAAAAGTCCACCAGAGATCTGCTACAACTGATAAACAACTTCAGCAAAGTGGCTGGATACAAAATTAACTCAAGCAAATCAGTAGCCTTCCTATACTCGAAGGATAAACAGGCTGAGAAAGAAATTAGGGAAATGACATCCTTCACAATAGTCACAAACAATATAAAATATCTTGGTGTGACTCTAACCACACAAGTGAAAGATCTGTATGACAAGAACTTCAAGTCTCTGAAGAAAGAAATCGAAGAAGACCTCAGAAGATGGAAAGATCTCCCATGCTCATGGATTGGCAGGATTAATATAGTTAAAATGGCCATCCTGCCGATAGCAATCTACAGATTCAATGCAATCCCCATCAAAATCCCAACTCAATTCGTCATAGACCTAGAAAGAGCAATTCTCAAATTCATATGGAATAACAAAAGACCCAGGATAGCAAAAACTATTCTCAACAATAAAAGGACTTCTGGGGGAATTAGCATCCTTGACTTCAAGCTGTACTACAGAGCAGTAGTGATAAAAACTGCATGGTATTGGTACAGTGACAGGCAGGTAGATCAATGGAATAGAATCAAATCCTACTTTTAATGATGGTTCTTAAATGCTTTAACATCCCTTTTAGCCCACTACCCACCAGAAGTAGTGAAAAAGAAAGGATACGGGGAAAACTGGACCTATTGAGAAATGGTTCTTTGGAGCAACTCCTGTCTGTGTTGTCTGGAAATAGGCAGTTCAGTTCACAGGTTCACAGAGGCAGCTCAATCCACTCACAAACACTTCATGTATGATATCTCAGCAGTCCAGTTCTGTAGAGTAAGGATAGCCAACACAAATCAGCAGTGGTGGTACTGCCTAGCAGAGACAGCCAGGCCTCAGCTTCCTCATGAGTGAGCAGGAGGGACCAGGGCCAACAGGAAAAGTTCTCAGCTGTGCCTCTCTCACTGAAGACAAAAGACCACGAAGCATTTGGCTATATAAACAAGCCAAGCTCAGCCTCCGTCACTGTCCATCGAGTTCTATTTATATCCTCCAAACATCACATGTCCTCCACAGGTCTTGCCTCAGCACGTGTGTCTGTCTCAGCTGACATCACTCTGCCAATCAGCCCAAGTCCACAGAAGGGGCAAGAAACTGCAGCACACCACCAATTCTTTGGTGCTTTTCTCTCTATGGAGTTCCAACAAATGCGGCTCATCTACACGATGTAAGATGGACCAATACATTTGAATTGTTAGCAAAGAATCCTTCCTCACATGCTCTTTTCACATCACACGTTGCTTTAGCAGAACATCTTTTCTCCTGTGACTGCTTCAGGAAAATACTCCTTCACATGTTTTCCCCAGCAAAACACCATCCGACACAACTGGCTTTCCAGAGAACCCTTATGTTTCCACTTCAAATGGGCTTGGTTAACTAATGTGTGATCTATGCCTGTGGCAGTAGTAAGAAAGGGTTATGGGGGTTCTTCCCTTGCTTGCAACACTATCAGCTTAGGGCATGTTTAACTGGAAAGTCTGGACTCAAGAGCAAAGAGAGGATGTAACCTTTTGACCCACAGGCTCTTCCTCAGCACACTGGAACAGTTCCTATCTGGCTTTGCTGACTCCCTTCAGGCTTCAGCTCTCTGATAGGAGTTCCACACTGCTGTGATTGCCAATAGTTCTACAGTTCCAGGGTCCTGGAAGCTTGCGTGTTCCTACATACAACAAGTTTTTGCCTAAGATGCCAGGCATCTCTCATATATTCTTTAAAATATAGGTAGAAGAAACTATAACTCCATGGGTCCTGACTTCTGTGTGCCAGCAGAGTTGGTAACATGTGTACACCATGAAACTTTTGTCTTGCACCCTCCAGAGTTACCGCATAGGATGCACTTGGGACTGTTGGAGCAGGTGACAGAGCATCCAAGAAGCACTATACCATGGTGCAGAGAGCAGAGCAGCCCTGAGAAGCAAGCCTTTTCCATCAGCAAAGCCCTAAAATTCTGAGCCCATGATAAAAAGGGTTAGCCGAAAAGATTCCTGAAATGACATAAGGACCTTTCCCCCATTATCCAGTTGAATAGTACCCTGATGGATGGCTCCCTTCCTTTTGAGCTAATCTTTTTAGGATAGAGTTGCTGGGCAGAACTCTTGGACACATTTTCATTCTTTACATGAATGACCAGGCTGGTCATTTTCCAAATTTTTACACTCTGCTTCTCTTTTAATTAAACTCTGCCTTTAAGTCATCCCTTTTCTATCTTATTTTAATATATATAGTCAAAAGCAGCCATATGACTTTCTGAATGCTCTGCTACTTAGATATTTCTTCCACCAGATAGCGTACTTCATTACTCTTAAGTTCAGCCTTCCACAAAGCCCTAAGGCATAGACGTGATGCAGCCAAGTACCATGAAACTGTGTAACAAGCTTCCTATAAGATACTCTTCATTTCCATTTGACACCTTATCAGCATAGGCTTATTCTCCTTATTTCCAGGCAAGCACTTTAAACAATTCTAAGTCCAATCATTTTTTTCTTTTTTCTTTATTTTATTTTGAGTCAGGGTTACATGTAACTCCAGATCAGCCTTGAATGCAGTATGTAACCAAAGAGGATCTTGAAATGCTGATCATCTTGCCTCCACTTCTAAAGTTCTAGGATTACACGTGTGTGCCACCATAACTGGGTGATATAGTGCTGGGTCACAAACTTGGGTATGCCAGGCAATCACTCTACCAACTGAGCCATAGCCCTGGCCTGTTGTCCATATTTTTATCAACACTCTACTTAATGCAACTACTGGATCTTCTAGTCTTCTGAGACTTTGTCAGACTCATCGCTGACGCTGACTATAAAATTCCAGGTGCTGGCCAAATTTTTCTTCAAATCTATCCCCATCATTACCTGTTACCTGGTTCCACAAACACTTCTGTTAGAACAGGGGTCTGCACCCATAGGCTGGAACCCATTCAGGCTCTCTCTCTCTCTCTCTCTCTCTCTCTCTCTCTCTCTCTTTCTCTCTCTCTCTCTCTCTCTCTCTCTCTCTCTCAGAATTCAGAAGCAGTCTGAGCTGTGACTTCACAGCTCTCAATCTATGTTAACAAGCTTGTCCATACTCTTTGTCATGTAGTCTGTGTTGAATAAATCACATAATGTGAAACACCCTGCCACACCCCAAAGGCTTAGGAAAATGTCAGACCTTTCACTTTTTCTTGGGATTTGTTGGGAGAGATGCCCTTAAGGCTGCTCTCTGAAGAGGCTCATCTGTTACCCCTCTTTCCCTTCATGTCAATTCCTTTCTCTCTTTCTTTCCCCAATAACCCTCACAATAAAAGTCATCTCCAGGCTTTAAAAGGAAAGTTCTTTTTCCCTTTAAGGCCACACTACATTTAGATCTCTATATATTGTATAGTCTATGTCAGAAGGTCCCTGTACTGTCTGGTTTTGTGTCAACTTGACACAAGCTGGAATTATCACAGAGAAAGGAGCCTCCCTTGAGGAAATGCCTCCATGAGATCCAGCTGTAAGGCAATTTCTCAATTAGTGATCAAGGGGGGAGGGCCCCTTGTGGGTGGTAACATCTGTGGGCTGGTAGTCTTGGGTTCTATGAGAAAGCAAGCTGAGTAAGCCAGGGAAAGCAAGTCAGTAAGTTACATCCCTCCATGGCCTCTGCATCAGTTCTTGCTTCCTGACCTGCTTGAGTTCCAGTCCTGACTTCCTCTGGTGATGAACAGCAATGTGGAAGTGTAAGCTGAATAAACCTTTTCCTCCTCAACTTGCTTCTTGGTCATGATGTTTGTGCAGGAATACAAACCCCAACTAAGACAGTCCCCCTCCCACTCAAGGGTCAATCTTGGCTTTTGAGGTTCTTTCATCCTAAGAAACCTCATTGAAGGGAATGTATCTGTCACCTTCTTCAAATTGACCACTGCTACTCAATTTCACATTTTCAGCTATTGCTACAGAAGCATAACACTACTTGGTATCATTTTTTCTTTCTTAGTCTAGTTCTTGTTACTATAACAGAATATCTAAGACTGGATAATTATTTAGATTATAATTAAAATAGTTGTAATTCCAAGATTAGCTGGTTATATTGGGTAAGTGCTTCGTGATATATCACAAGATAGTGGAAAAGTGGAGAAAGAGGTGGCCACACATAGTAGCACAATCCACTTTGAAAAGAACAAGTCCACTTCTGCAAGAAAGGCATTATGCACTTTTAATGACCTAAGCATATGTTAAAGGCTCTACTTTTTGACACAGTCATGACATCAAACAAATTTCAACCTAAGTTTTGAGGAAACAAATCATATTCAAGCCACAGCATGTGTCTTTGTGGATACTATTCTTCACAAAAGGTTTAGTCTTCCTCTTGAACAAGGTAGGACAAAGAGAAAAGTGAATAAACCCTGGTTCTTCCTGGTTGTGCTGGCTACTTTCGTGTTGATTTGACATAAGCTAAAGTCATTTGAGAAGAGGGAACCTCAATTAAGCAAATGTCTCCATAAGATTGGGCTGTAGGCAAGCCCATAGGGCATTTAGTCGTTGACGTGGGAGGGTCCAATCCACTGTGGGTGGTGCCATCTCTGGGGTGGTGGTCCTGAATTTTTTAAGAAAGCAGGGTGAACAAGTCATGATGAGCATTGTTCAACCCCTCCATTTGAAGTCTTGCCAGGTTGTAGGAGATGGCCAGTTCAAGCTCTGCATCCCCCATTACTAGGAGTCTTAGTGTCACCTTAATAGATTCCTGGGAATTTCTATTGTACTAGGTTTCTCCCTTGTTCCTGAATTACCCTCCCCATTCCAGTTGTCTCTCCCAGTACTCTACATATTCATAAATTTTGAAATATCCCATGCATTTTCTGGGGACAGGAGGTCAGAAATATAACTTTTTAGGTTTGGATAATACATTCATTTCAAGATCAATAACCTCTCAGTTTATCCCAAAAAAAGTCTTCATATTATAGATGCTAAAAGTTTAAGTCTGCTTCCAAAATTAACACTAACATTAACCTTATTAACATTAGCATTGTGACTATTTAACTGGGAGGAGGGGTGCTGATATTGGGATATAAAGTGAATACATTTTTTAAAAATGGGTACAAACCTTACCCCAATAAAATTATTTTTAAAACAAAAACAATGAAATTGTGTTTAATGAGACACCTAGAAAAAAATATAACTTAACCCTAACAGAGACTGGATTAAAGAAAAAGAAATGTTGAGGACAGGAGAGATGTCTCATCAGTTAAGAATGCTTGCTTCTCTTGCAGAGAGAAGCTTCTCTTCCAGGTTCTCTTTCCAGCAACCATATAGCAACTTGTCTGTAACTCCAGTTCCAGGAGAGCCAACACTGTCTTCTAACTTCTACAGGTACAAGTCACATACATGGTGCACTGACATACATGTAGGAAAAAAACACTCATTTGCATAAAATGAATACATCTTAAAAATAAAATTTTAAAAATTGTCATTTAACAGTAAATTGAGTTGGCCAGGGGGTCAGGACCTAATCTGCAAGCAGGAATATTCCAGGACTATTCTGGCTTCTAAAGCAAAGCTAATGCTAAAAGTTAGTTTGTAATTTATGCAAAAATTAAAGATAAAAATAGAGGTGAGAATAAGATTTTTGGGATGTACTACAAAATAATGTTTGCTCTACCAGTTCTGGTAGGTCATTCTGACAATATAGTAAAATTAATGCTATGTGAACAATAAGTAAAGGCCTTTGAGTTTTCAGTTAGCTCGCAGTTATTCTTTTGTTATTTGTGTGAAAAGAAGTGGCAATTGATACTTTTAAAGTAGAGCCTGAACCCATCCATATGAATTTGTGGTGCCTTTTCTCATAACCTTTGACCATTTTCACAGATGTAGAAAGAAACTACATAAGCTAAGAATTTGGACTCATTGGCTCTTATTAAATAAGATTTTACTGCAGTTTGAACACTAAATGAGTCTATGTTGCTTCAACAGCTCCAGTCAGCAGCCATCTAGTGAAGGCAATACAGTGAGAAAATACTCTGCTTTTGGTTCTTTAAGTGCTTTCTAATTCTTGATCGATAATCTTTATCTTTTTATCTGATTCAGAGAAATACAGAATGTTTTGTGAATGGTGGGTTTTGCATCATTTCCCCTCTATCAGCCATTGATCTCCTGTTTTTCAATGTCATAGCCTCTCCTTTCGTGAAAATTTTAGTTGTTTCCGTTATGTTTCATCAGATAGTGTGGAAAACTAAAGAATGGGAGCTGAGGAGATGGATCAGTAGGTAATGTGTTTCTGCTGAAGCATGAGACTCTGTTTGCCAGCACCCACAGAAAATCTGTCCATAGCCTCACTGTACCTATAATCCAAGTATTGGGGACAAGGAATAAGCAGATACTGGGAGCTCAATAAACAGACAATCTAGTTTACCAAAATGGGAAGCTCCAGGGTCAGTGAGACCTGATGAAAAAGGAACATGAGGAACAACTGAAGAAGATACCTAACCTCCAGGTGTAACACACACACACACACACACACACACACACACACACACCACAGAAAAGGTAGAAATGTGTATTTAAATACCACATAGAAACTCCAGTTACTTTGTATTGCTTTGTATGCTGACCTAAAGAGTTAATAAAAAGAAATTAAGAAATATCCAAAAAGGAGAGATCTTTCTTCTTAAACTTTACTTACGCATGTGTCTGTATGAAGTGGGTCCTTGGAGGCCAGAAGAGGGTGTTGGAGTCCCTGGAGCTAGAATTATAGGCAAGTGTGGGAACCAACCTTTCGTCATTTGCAAGAGCACAAGTATTTAAACCGTGTTTTTTGGCCCCCAAACACGAGATATTAACATAACCACTGGTATTTTGGCCTCATTTCACAACAATGAAGGACATATTCTAATAATAGGCTTTAAGGGGTTGAAAAGATAGCTCAGTAGCTAAGAGTACTGGCAGCTCTTCCAAAGGATGAACATTGGATCACCAGCAAGTAGTTCCTTATCACCTGTAACCTGAGCTCCAGGGGATCTGATGACTTCTTCTGTCCTTCTGTGAATCCTGACATTTTTTTTCCATGTTTATCAGAAAAATATCTCACACTCAGCTTTTACAAAGTGGAGCCACTGGCTTTCCTCCCTAATCCTCCCTCTCTTCTAGTCGTCCTCAACATCTATCCAGGTTAATTGTGATACCATCTACGCAGGTGCTCAAACACAAACATCTAACCCATGTTCAACTTTTGCCAGTGGTTTTATCCCTACATGTGTCTCAAGTTCATCTCCTTGATTGGACCTTAAACCATGCCACCATTAGCCACATCAACTATTGCAGTGATTTCCTTCTTTCTCTCTCTGCCTTCCAACACCATTTCACAATTAGTAAGAGAGTTCTAGTGTACATGAAGTCAGCCACCTTCTTAGATCACTTCCTAATAACTCTGCTGTGCATTTATAGAAAGTCTGAATTCTTTTCCTAACACAGCCTCCATGGTCTTACATTTATGTCTGTCCATATAATCATTCTTCTTATAAACAAATACCAACCACTTTGGCTTCATATTGCTCATCTGTTTCTCTTCCAAGACTTATTGCCTATTCTCTCATCCTAGAATGTATTTTCCAAACTCCTTAGTCCTAACATTACCACCAATTCTCTCTGACTTTCACCTTATCTCAGAGGCTGCTGCCAAACGGTATGATTATTCTTGATACACTACTATATTTTCCATGAAATTATCCAAAGTCAGAGTTGTTATTTGCTTCCTAGATCCTCTGTAGAATGCGAGCTCCTGAAAAGCCTAAATTGAAACTGCCTAAAGTGAGGACCACCTCATGAGCCAATTTGTCCCATGGAGGTGTTTAAAAAGATAATTCATTCATAATGAACTTGTTTTGTATATCTCATTGTATCCAATATTCCTATCATCATTTCTGGCACAAAGTTTGGCATTCAGTGAAGATTATTTTCAATAAACAAATGATAAAGTGATTGGAAATGCAAACTGAAGAGAAAAGCCGGCTTTAGTTGTCATATGTCCTATTCATGAAAAGTTTAGTCTCATTTCATTGAACGAAGGGTCCCTTTCCCTTGACCCTTCTCCATCCTTTCAACATTATGATAACAGAAAAATGGGAGGAAAGAAGAAAGGAGAGAAACTGAAGCTATTGTCCTCTTTTAAGGAAAAGCCAAGCTTACAAGACCACAGAACCAGATGCCTTTGCCCATTCCTCTGCATCTTAAAAGGCCTCTCTGAGATCTGTCAGAAGAAATATAGAACTTTCTTTATATGAAATCTGAAGGTCCTCTATAATTAGTACATCTTTTTGAGAAAATTGCAAAATCACCACATCCTTTTAATCTCTACTTCCTTTATAAAAACATTTCCAAGTAATTCAACAAAGCCATTGATTTTACAAAGAAAATGTGTCATAATTTTTTTTTTACTTTTATTAAAAATCCTAAGGATAGAAAGCTTATCCGGTTCATCTCTAATTAAATTCGAATCACGAGGCTCCTAAAAGATTATTTATCACAAGGTCTTCTATTCAAGATCTTAAAGATACTGCATTGCTCTATCCATCTTCCAGAGAAAGAGGCTGTCAGTTTGTTGATAGTATTCACAGATTAATTTCATTGTGATTCCCTTTGAATAATTCAAAAACTGTATCTGCATCTCATAGCAGAGATTTAAAATGGTGACAAAATGTAGATTGGTTGATTTTTTTAAATATCATGGGAAAGAATAGTTAATAAATAAATGCACAATTAGTTGATCATTTCAAGGACCTGTTGCAAAATAGCAAAAATTTATTTCTTACACAAACTTATCAAAATTTCCTAGAATGGACTTAATTACTTCCTTACAAGAATTTGTTGTATAAAAGATGTGATTTCAACACAAATTCTTCTCTGTTAAAATGTTCAAATTTCTTGTAGTTAGGTAATCAGCTAACTCAATGCCTAGTTCAGACATGATAGGAAATCAATAGGTATATACTAATGACTCTGGGTCAACAAATATCTATTGAGCACATACCATATGGAGGCAATATGCAAATTACTAGAAATGCAACAATAACTAGGAGAAGGGGAAATCACATTTGGTAAGTAAAATGATAGTTTAAAATTTAAGCCCCAAGTTCAAATCTTGCTTCCATCACTTAGTAACTGAATGCTCTTGTCAAGTTAGTTTCTTTCTTTAAGCTTCATGTAACCTCACGTATAAAACGAAAAGTATTACTTGCTTCGTGGGGTGGTTTTATCAAATAAATGAGATCACCACATAACAGAACTAACACATTACCTGGCAAATTAGAAATGCCCCTCAAATCCTTCTTGTTGCCATTATTATAATTAGTATTATACAGTCTTGGTCTTCAAGAATCTAGAATCTAATGCAGGACATAAGCATGTACAATTATTAAATAATTAGGCAAAGACTTATGTTTGTCTAAATGACTCAGCCCAAGCTCCAATCTTGTAAGCTATTTTTATATATTAGATCAGTTTTATAATAGTCTAATACGTTGGGTTTGTCTACACATTGAAATCCATTTGTCATCTTAGATTAATTTGAACCATATGGTTAACTCTGAGTATAGAATTTAATCTGCTCAGCTTATGACTTAAAAGCATATTATTATTCCATTTCCTCTAAAAGAAATCTAAAATATATACATGCATGTGTGTACACATGTGCTTTTATTGGCAATCTACTATCTGTTCTTGAAAAACTCTTAAGAGATGGGAAAATGGCTCAGTTGGTAAGGTGCTTGCTGCACACACATAAGTACCTAAGTTCTAGCCCCAGAATTCACATAAATAAAGCTAGATGTGCAGCTTGTAATTGAAGCACTTAGGAAAGTAGAGACAGGAAGATCCCTAGGGCTTGCTAGCCAGTCAGTCTAGTCAAATGGGTGGCTCTATGCACTGTGAGAGGCCCTGTCTTTAAAAACTAAGGAGGAGAATGATGGAGGCATTTGAGGAAGATGCCTGACATCAACCTCTGAACTCCACAGATTTACTCACACATGAGCACACACAGCATGTATAAATATGCAAGCATATATAAACAATTCAGAAAAATATGAAAAGCTAGTATATGATTCATACATTTAAAGTATTATTACTACAGTTTGGGATATGACTCAGTTGGTATAGGGCTTCTGTAGCCTGCACGGAGCCTTGGGTCCAATCCCTAGCACTGCATAAACCAGGTGCAGTGGTGCTAGCTGTAATTCCAGGAGGTAGAAGAATTAGAAGTTCAAGGTTATCCTTAGTCACATGATGAGTTCAAAGGCAGAATAGATACATTGACTGAGTATGTGTGCATAATAGAGAAAGAGAGAAGGGGGAGGGAGGGAGAGGAAGGGAGAGAAGAGGGAGAGAGAAAGACATTTAGGCTGGCAAAATGCACAGTAGAAAAAGGGGCTTGTCTCTGATGAGCTGAGTTCTGCCTCTGGAATCCACATGGCAGGAGAGAACTGACTCCTGAAAATTGTTCTCTGACCTCCATATACACATGTGTGCCCTCCCCTGGAAATAAATGTATAAAATAAAATTTATATTTAAATTATTTAAATTGTAGCTTCAATTCAGGTCTTTCATATTCACAAGGGTCCTGCCACACCTCAAAAGCAGAAAATCATGTGAAGCAATTGGTATTGCTCAACTAAAAAGAACCAGTCTTTAAAAGAAGCATTTGGGAAGCACATCCGACTTCCTCAAGCTATGGCCATGGGCAAACTTTTTCTCCCAAGATTTGTCTCTAGCCAGATAATAAAATTAGCTGGAAAATTCAATTCAGCAAACATCATTCAAATATTCTTATTGGGTGATCACTATGAAGACTCATAACTTTTTTTAAAAAGACAGTATTGTAGCTCATGGGCTAACTAACTACTTTACCACTCAGTTTATTTCAAAATGTAGAGTACATATTCAGATTTATCATCTTTGAAGCTGAGCTGCATCTTTCAATCAATGGCGATTTATAACTGCCATGAGCCAGATGATGTCCATGATGTAGTTGCTAATGCCTGTGTTATTTATTGCCATATAACAAATTATCCCATAACTGGTACCTGAAAACAACAGTGTTTATTATCTAAAAGAATTTGCAGATCAGTAGTTTGAGCATGGCTTAGCTGGGTCTTTTGGCTACAAAATTCTCACAGGCTACAATTGATGTGTTTGCTAAGAATGTGATTATCTTTGAGATTCAACTGTACCTAGACTTGCTTCCATGCTTGCTCAAGCTGTTGTTGGATAGATTCAATTCTCATGGCATTTTGGACTAATGATCCATGCCTTTAATCCTGAGACTAGGTATGTAGAGTCAGAAGGATTTCTGTGAGTTTAAGGCAAGTTTGGTCTACATAGTAAGTTCTGAATAACTCAGAGCTATGTAGCGAAAGTTTCTAAAACATAAAAACCTAGTTGTTTTATTACTAGAAGAAAATGTGTACACATATGTGCACAAGACATAAGGAGTGGGAGCCAAAAAAGAAGTCAGAGTTTGTTGTAAACTAATCTCAGAAATATAATCTCATCATATTTGCCCAATTCTATCCATTAGCAGCAAGTCATTAGGTCCAGCCCACGCACTAGAGGAGGAGTCACACAGGGATATCAAGAACTAAAGAACTTTGGGAACAATTTTAGAAAGTATCCACTATGCTTTGCTGAGACTATGGAACTCAGTTTACTTCTAGGGGTATAACTAGGTCACAGCATCCCTTTGATGTCTCAGTCAACCAACCATTCCAGAACAACTTGAGAAAAGCAAGTGAATGCTAAGAGTCTGAATGTGCTTTGTTGGCATCTCTGAATAGCAGAACTTGGATTTCAGAGTCCTGGAAGAAAATCCAGACATACTATTGGAAAACACTTTAGAGTTATGTTTCAGCTCTGACTCCGGTAATAAGACAAAACTATGTGGACAAAGATGGGCAATGATTGCTCCAATAGCAAATGATATAGCCAAATAGGTCACAAATGAAAGAACTAAGAAGACCTCAACCAATGTAGGCCATGTATAGTTTTCATTTTATGAATATATAACAAAACATTTCTAAGTAAATGAAAATGGTTATATTAATTTTATTAAAATAAGAGGTAGTGGATATAGTTCAATTGGTAGAGCACTTGCCTAGCATACATGAAGCACTAAGTTCCATGCCCACCACCACATAAAAAAGACATGATAACACTGAACTGCAATCCCAGTATTTCAGAGGCAGAGACAGGAGGATCAGGAGTTCAAGGTCAGCCTCAGCTATAGAGCAACTTTTAGCCCAACTGGGATACATAAGATCCTATCTCAAACTTTTTAAATGAAATAATATCAAAAGTATCTTGCCAATTTAACTAGGAACATTTTTGGGTCATAAATCCTATGTAAAATATTTCCTTATGACTAAAGACACCTTATACTCAATATAATGATTTTTTTAAAAAGTCTTAAACTGTCACTCCTTATGGGATTTTCAAAAATGCCTGAGAGTCTGCTATCTAGTTGTCTTAGCTAGGGTTTTATTGCTGTGAAGAGACACCACAATCATGGCAACTCTTATAAAAGAAAACATTTAATTGGGGCTGGCTTACAGTAAAGAGGTTCTTAGTCTCTTATCACCATGGCAGGAAGCATGTGGTATGCAAGCAGACAGGGTTCTTCTGGAGAAGTAACTGAGAAGTCTACATCAGGATCCACAGGCAGCAGGAAGAAAAAGTGAGCCACTGGCTTGAACTTCTGAAACCTCAAAGCCATCCTCAGTGACACACCCTCCTCCAATAAGTACTTCCTAATCCTTTCAAATAATGCCACTCCCTATGAGCCTATGGGGGCCATTTTCATTCAAACCACCATACTAGTCAAGATGTGACATCTGTGGATCATGCAATTGAAAACCTCCTCACTTAAAATCTAGTAAAGTTCTTTTTTATTGTGCCTTCTAAGCGAGATGTAGTTGAATATCTCCTTCTCAGCCCCTGTCAGAAACTCATTGAAGGCAAGCTTTGTACTTTCTATGAGAAGCACATGACCAAAGAAGTAGCTGCTGATGTTCTGGGAGAAAAGTAGAAGGGCTATGTGATGCAAGTCAGTGGTGGGAATGACAAACAGGGCTTTTCCCATGAGGCAAGGCATCTTGACTCATGGCAGAGTGTGTGTGCTGTTCAGTAAGGAGCATTCTTGTTATAGATCAAGAACTAGCAAGGGGAAGTTCAAGTTTATTCATGGATGCATTGTGAATGCCAAGTTGAGTGCTCTCAACTTAGTGTAAAGGGAAAAAAAGATATTCTTGGATTGACAGATATTGCTGTGCCTCAGTGATTGAGAACCAAAAGAAACAGCAGAATTTGAAAGATTTTCAGTCTCTCTAAAAGATAGGATGTCCACCAATATGTCAGAAAGCTCTTAACCAAAGAAGGCAAGAAGTCCAGGACCAATGCACCCAAGATTCACTGTCTTACCACTCAATATGTCCTGCAACGTAAAAGCTGATGCATTTCTCTGAAATAAAAAAAACACAGTAGAAAAATGAGGAGTCTACAGAATATGCCAATCTTTGGGCCAGGAGAATAAAGGAAGCCAAAGAAAAATGCCAGGAACTCATTGCCAAGAAATGTAGGCTGTTCTCACTGAGAACCTCTACTTCTAAGTCTGAGTCCAGTCAAAAATAAGTTTCTAATAGTAACAAATGATCAGACCTTGAAAAAAATCCAATAAAAATGAATACCTAGAACTTCAGCTCTCTAGGAAGAGGTTATGGTCATGCATAGTCTTGGAGATTCAGCAGTAGAAAGGAAGACTTACAGAACTATAAGAATTATTTGTTTTAAATCCTGTCAAATGTATTAGAAGTTCTATATGAAGTGAGATAAGCCCTGACTGTGGCTATGAACAGACCTACAGAACCCATGCACAGGCCCATGAACTCATATGTTCATAAAATATTTCATGCAAAACAATCAAGTAACATCTCAAATATATCTGATTACATCTTCAAATTTGTTTAAAGGGGCTTTAATATCAATTCAGTGTACACTGTATTTAAGAATTTGACATCACCTTAACATTTTATTGTGGTCTATTTAATCAAAAGAAATGGAAAATGCCACTCTTATCCACTAGTATCCATGTAGAAGAGAGTATATAGAACTTTGACCATAAAAATACAAGCTACCATCCATGGGCTTCCTGAGTCACAAGCCTAAACAGGTCCAAGAATGATTCATTTTCTACATCCACATACCCTTAGGAAAAGCATTTATCTCTCTGTTACTGGGTAAAGACCCATCCCTTGCTATTACTCTTCCTATTTAAAATTTTATACCCCTAGATAAAACTTGTCATGATTTTAGAAAGAACTCCATTTTTATTCCAACATGCTGAAAGGAAATCCATTTTGTTTCTGAGGATAATGAATAGGATCATGAAAGGGTTTACTCTTTTCTCCCTTGATTCCTTAAAGCCATGCATTTTTTTTTCTTTTAACTAAAAGCAAGCCATATTTCATTTTAATAGAATTACCCTGAAAGTATTGGTTTAATTTTTTCAATTTTATTATACAATTAAGAACTCAGAACACCCCAAATTAGCCGAGATGGTAAGACTATTAGTGCTCTGCTACACTGAAAGTGATTCATGTGCTTTACTATCAAAGATTAAATTAGTCCCAGCTTAGCTCCACAGTCAATAAGACAAAAGGAGAAGATTTTAGTAAGTCTGTTCTTCTCAAGAAGTTTTCTGTTTCCAAGAAGCTTCAAGTATCTCTGATAGGTTACCTAAAATGTCAAGTACAAGCTCATCTTGGTCTGAGTACAGATCCCATTTGGAGGCCCAAGGGCAAGAGAGGGATCCAATCACAGTGTGTAGTTCTGAATATAGCAGACATTGGAGGAATCTGGCCATACTGATAGAAAGCAAATTATAGCATCTTTCTGCATCTTTATTTGCTTAAATTTCTCAAATATCCCCTTGATAAGGAACATAGAAATAAGTAGTTGTTTCCAATTGGAAATTTGATATTAGGAACAAGAGACAGGCATGGAGTTTAAAACATGAAATAGGGGTAGATAGCTGATCAAGCTAATATTTAAGTCTTAATTCAACAAATGTTTATTGAATGACATATGTGCTCCCTGCATAGGCTAGAAATGACCAGGCATGGGCGAATGAGAGAGACTTGATGCCCTTGAAAAACATAAAATTTACTGTGAAGACAGAAAGCAAGTAAACCATTAGAAATAAGTGTTGAAGGGATTTGGGATATATCTCAATTTGTAGAGTGCTTGCCTGGGATGCATAAGGCCTTGGATTCAATTTACAGTATCATATAAATCAGGTGTAGTGGTGTATGCCTGAAATTTTAACACTTAGAATCCAGAGGATCAAAAGTTCAAGGATAGTCTCAGCTATATAGAAAGATTTTTAGCTAGTGTGAAATACAGGAGACCCTGTCTCAAATAATAAAAGCAAGGGGCTAGAAATATGGCCCAGTAGGTAAGAAAGCTTACTTCACAAACATAAGACCTGAGTTCAAAGCCCCAGCACCCGTGTAAAACAGCAGGCATGACTACGTGTGCTTGTCACCTCAGCATAATGGAGTGGAAACAAGCTGATCCTAAAATCTTACTAGCCAGCTTCAGGTTTCCATGAGAAACCTTGTCCTATGGTAATATGATGAAACATGTCAGAAAAATATCCTATGTCTTGTTTTGATCTCTACATGCACACACAAAGTCACACATAAGCACTCTTATATGTATATCACATGTACACACACACATACACACACATTTCAGTGCATAAATAAATAAATTATATTTTAAAAGAAATTATTGCCACATAACCAAGGAAAGGTTCATTCAGGGCTCTCAGAATTATTCATGGGAAGGGAGCCTCATCAATGAGGAAGAATCACAAAGTCCTTCTCAAGAAAAGTTAGCCCAGCAACTGATGAAGGGCTGAGGTAGGGTGGGATAAGGGAATGTCCCACATGGAGGGACAGCATGTGTGCAATTCTCTGTGACATAGAGTATAGTGGAATCTGAAACTAAAAGTAAAGGTTTAGGTAATTCACATTAAGTGAAATAAGAAATTAAATACTCAGAAGGCTTAGTTGACTTCTGTTGTCACCTGTACATCAGAAAAATGTGGCATAGTCAGTGTAATATTTTCTATACTCATGTATATGTGTGTGTGTGTGTGTGTGTGTGTGTGTGTGTGTTCATACGTGTATGCATGCTATGAGGCGCTGAGGATCTGAAAGCATGTCCTTATGCTCACACATCAGGCATGTTACCCACTGGGCCATTTCCTTAGCCCCTGCAGAGATGTTAAAGTGAGTGATAACTGGCAAGGATACAGAAGTGTATGGCATAGCAAATCAGAAAACCATATAACTCATCACTTTAAAGGACACATCTGTAAGAGGTGATAGTACATTGAGTTAACAACTGGAAGGACTGACATATTCATCTACTAACTAAGAAAAATATTATTTTTTGGAATGCTGACATGTTTCTGTGGACTGTCTTCTAACATTTTGAGGGTGGGATAAATTTTTGTGTGAGTGTATATGCTTAATAAAATATGATCCAAAGTTCAAATCGCTTTTGACACAACAAATTTCAAGAAGAGATTCAGACCCTAAAACGAGATTAGACTGTGGTTAGGGAGTCTAATCCAACGTCAGAGCATCCATCAATGATGCTTTCACTGAAGATAATATGTCATCTTGTCAAGATATTTCACCAACTGACATTGTGATAGAGTCCAAATCTCTTTTCCCACTTCTCAGTCCCCATTTCTATTACCAACAAGGCTTTAAACTGAAGATTGAGCCAGAAATATGACACATAGCAACAGTCTCCTGATATGTTATTTCAATTTCTATTTGTCAATCCCAACTCATAAGTACACAAAACACTTATTACACTGCCAAGTTCCAGATTCAGTGTGGCACGGCGGTCTTAAGGAGTAGCAAACAAGCGAAGGTTGCTTATGCTGTTGTCCAAAAGATGAACATGTGACAACCACACACTCTAGGCTTCCAAGTCTAAACATGGAAAATAATTCTTCAGAATACAAAGCATGAAAATGAGAGATAGCTGAAACCACTCAACACATCTGTTAAGAACCTAGTTAAGTTCTAGCAGAGGCATCACAGACTCTAATTAGGATATGTATTCCTAGAAATTAATGTTAGGATAGTATTCAGTAGATACTGAAGTGAGGTCTTGCAATTAAGTCTAAGATAAATAGTGATAGATACATAGATAGATAGATAGATACATACATACGTAGATGATACATATATAGAGATAGATAGATAGATAGATAGATAGATAGATAGATAGATAGATATATCTCCACACATGGATGGATGCATGCATACATAGATAAATGATAGATAGCTAATAGATAGATAGATAGATAGATGATAGATAGATAGATAGATGATAGATAGATGATAGATATATAGATGATTGATAGATAGATAGATAGATAGATAGATAGATAGATAGATAGATAGATTAGTCAGTACTTGCTTTAGATATTGAAGAGTCCTTAACTATTTTAAGTCTCTATGACTAGCATTTTATTGACCTATCAATAGAATCTATGAAGCACTTAGATGATTTAGTAAATAAGTTCAAAACATATGACTCTTTGGGCTGTGCACTGTCTAATCCAGCAGTGTCATTTGCATAAACTATGATGCAAACCATAGGAGTTTCATCATATGGCTGTTTCTACTAGTAGGACAACCACACCAAAAACCCTGGGAATACAAGTGAAAACATTTTAGAGGGTTAATGCTCATCCTCAAAGTACCTCTTATCCTGAGTTCATACTTTTCCATTGCTGTAATAAAACATCATGCCAAGAAGCTTATAGAAGAGAGAGTTTATTAGGTTTACAGTTTCAGAAGATAAATCCATGCCATTGTAGCAGGCAGGCAGGCAGGCAGACATAGCACTGAAGCAGTAGCCGAGAGCTTACCTATTGAGATAGCAACCACCAAGCAGAGAGAGTGAGCTAACTAGGAATGACATGGGTTTTTGAAACCTCAATCCCCAACCCCATTGACATACCTGCTCCCACAAGACCACACCTCCTAGTCCTTCTCAAACAGTTCTAACAACTGGGGACCAAACACTTAAATATATGAGCCTATCGGGCATTCTCATTCAAACCACCTTAAAGAGTGACCTTTTTTCTTTCCTTCATTGTTTTGCTAAGTTGACATTGTTTATGATAAGGTGACTCCTGAAGAAAGAAAACATTTCAGTAGAGAAATGAAGGCATGTCTGCCACTATTCTAGTTACATTCTGTTACTATGACAAAGCATTCTAACTAAAGCAACTTAGGGGGGAAAGATTTATCTGGCATACAACTCCAGGTTATAGTGCATCACTGAGAGAAGTCAAAGCAGGAACTTGAAGGCAAGCCTGTTTGATATTTAATACAGCATCACCTCTGACCAAGGAAATAACTTCATAGTCAAAGAAGTATAGGAGGAAGCATGGAGAAAATTGCTTATTGTTGACCCTTGGGCTGGTTTATACTCACCTTCCTTATACAGTCCAGGACTACTTGCCTAAGAATGGTGCCACCCACAGTGGCTTGACCCTCCTACATTACTTAACAAGGCAATTGTCCATAGACATGCTCACATGGCAATCTGGTCTATATAATTCCTCAACTTAGATACTCCTTTCAGATGACTCAAGACTGTGTCAATTTGATGGTCAAAGCTAACCAAAACAACACTCATCCTTTCTTTCCATTCTCTTCTACCTAAACAGATACTTGGTCAGATGGGTTAATTTTGAGCCTCCCTTCCCTAGGTAGGGACATTAGACACAAAGGCTAGACATTTGTGTCAATTTATAAGATTAGGTGGTAGGTGAGCCCAGGTAAATAGACAAAGGAAGAGAAGTCACTCATTTTGCTTAAGCTCTATAGCCAATAGTAGCAGATAAAGAACACCATGTAGTAGCAACCATGCCTGGGTGAGAATCCACAGAGTACATGGGCATTAAAGTGGTTTTCATGGGTACAGATGGCCAGGAGTATCCAGCTTTGCCCATTGACACATGTGAAACCCTGCTCTGAGAACTTCCTTCATGGTGGCATGAGAACTTTGGATTAGAACTCAGGTCCTGGAGCAGAGATGAGTCGGATATTGTTGTAAATGGGACTTCACACTCCTGTACAGGCTGGAGGTGTCTAAGACATTTAGATGTCCAAAGGGTAACTTTGATCTGAAAGTGAGTCTGTAAATGTTAAATAAGCCCTTTCATCTATCCCAAATTCATGACAATTGACACATGAGATTTAAAAATGAATGAGAGGGCAAAAGCAAAGGATATTTGATATCATTTAGTAATTCATTCTATCCTCATTTATCCTTGTTTGTGAATTTTTTTAACAGTGTGATATGTGGGACTGGTGGAGACTGTGTTTATATGCCTGGGCTTCCCCTGCCCACTGTTCTGCTATAAAATGCTTCCAACACCCATCTGTTGTCTCAGAAAAAAAAGCCATACCTAGCAAAACCTACCTTAAGTTTAAATAACTGCACTGACTAATCTTGATTTATTTCTGTAGGTATTATTTGCTCAGGCCAGAAACAGCTTTGCCCAGCCTTCAGCCACATGTGATGGGGTATGGCAGTACAATGTTGAGTATGCCAGCCAGCTAAATCAAGCCCTCAGATGACAGTACATACTTAGTTACAGCACCAAGCTGGGATGTAATTTCAAACTTTCTTGTACCATTAAACAAAGAAGAATCTACAAGATTGACGTCTACAAGGATGAGATCATAGGCTCAAAGGTTACAGAACAGAACCTCTGTCATAGATCTTCTTTGAGGGCTTACTACTTCCCATATTTGCTTCTATCCTATCCCTATCTCCATTGCCTCTGTCTCTGTCTCTCTGTTTCTGTCTCTCTCTGTCTCTCTCTGTCTCTCTCTCTGTCTCTCTCTCTCTCTCTCTCACACACACACACACACACACACACACACACACACACACACACACTAATCAAAAATGTCTCTAGACATTGCCAAGTGGCCCTTGGAGGCAAAATAACCAGCAGTTCAGAATCAATAAACTAAATATATATTTGTGTCCACAATTGACATACATCAACAAGAACAACACAAAACAATATACTTTTTAAACTCTGCCAACCAAAATTATTTGTGTTTTTTAAATATAAAGGTCAAATGTTAATTCCATCTTCAACTGTAGAAATAGAACCTGGTAGGAAGAGGAAAAGATTATATATTATGCTTAGTGCCAGGATCCCCATATATCTTACATGGCTGCATTTTAGTTCACATCAGGGGAATACCACACATGCTAAATCAAATCTTGGTTGAAATCATGTCATCCTGAGAAAATAGCTCCAAATTTCTGCTCCAGTTTTCAAGAATGAGCCAAGTACCCATCTAATGCCGTTTTACACAAACACAACTGTATTTGTTACTTTTTCTGTTGCTTTATTAAAGACTCTGACACAATTGAAGAAAAAACAGGTTGTATGTTGACTTACAGTTTGAGGGTAGGTAGAATCCATTGTGGTGAGGAGGTTATGGAGGCAGGAGCTTGAAGTAGCTGGTCATAGCTAATCCTCAGGCAGGAAGCATAGAGAGATGAATGTGGGTACATAGCTCCTTTTCTCCTTTGTATTCAATTTAGTACCCCAGCTCATGGGATGGTACCACCCACATCCATAAGTTTTTAGTAGTTATTACATACCAGGCATATTCTCATCCTAGGAGATATAGTACTGACCTGAAAGGAAAGAAAAAGCTTACTCTTAATAGAGCATATGTTCCAAAGAGGATCAATTGGTCATAAGGAAATTGATGGGTAAGACAGGATAAAAAGACAAGAAAAATGACGGGGCGATGTGAAAGCAAAGGAACTTCTCACTGTAGAGTTTGATTGAAGTCTCTCTTGTCAATTGAATTAAGAATTCCAGCACAATTATCAAAATTTACTCTGACGGTTATCTATGTAGCAACAATACTCCTTTTATACAAAGACATTTCATATACAAATGTTAAATAATATAGCAATGAACCGTAGCTTAATGTGTTTTATTATTTATTTACAGGCATGGATGTGGTTCTGTTTGCATATATGTACATTTGTGTTAGGGTGCCTGTGGAAGACAGAAAAGGGCATCAAATCCCCCAAGGCTAGAGGTTGTTGTGAGTCATGCATCTTGGGTGCTAAGAACCCAACTCCCAACCTCTGGAAGAGCAGCAAGTGTTCTTAACTAGTGACCCACCTCTCCATGCCCTGAACTGTATTCTTAAGACCTAAATATATATGAATTTTTAATATGGCCATGTTCTTTTTCTAGATACAAACCTGAAATTTCTGAGAATGTTACAAATAAGACTATAAACTTTGTTTGCAGTTAGAATAGCAAAAGCATCGTAGAGCCAAGAATGCTAGTGCACTCTTTTAATCCCAGGCAGATGCAGGTAGATCTTTGAGAATTAAAGGCTAATATGATTTACATAGCCAGTTCTAAGTAAGCCAAGACTACAAGTGAAACTCTGTTACTACAACAACAACAACAAATGTCTTAGTTTCTTCCTACAACTTTTGTGACTCTGAATTTGGTCTTATCAATTGTAGTCTTTTTTTTTTAAGGTTTTTTTTTTGATACTTTATTTACATTTCAAATGTTTCCCCCTTTCCAGATCTCCCCTTTGGAGATCCCCTATCCTCTCCCCCTCTCCCTGCCTTTATGAGGGTATCCCCCACCTACCCACTCTCGTCTTCCCTCCTTGGCATTCTCCTACACTGGTGCATCTAACACCCTGAGGCCCAAGGGCCTCTCCTCCCCCTGATGGCTAACAATTGTAGTCTTATCTAATGTTTCCTTTGAATAACTCTATGATCTCACTCAAGTCCTCATATTCTGCTGCTGAGACATTCCTTTGTTGTTGATAGAACTTCTTTGGAATTCCATTGTGGACTGAGGACCAGCAGCTCTCTGGGACTTCCCTGAGACTCTAACATCAGAATGAGACTGCTGAAACATCTAGTCTCATGGACTGAACAACTACAGGACCCTTGGCCTTTCCATCAGGAGACAACAATTGTTGAACTACTTGGACCATAGCCTGTAAGTCACTCTGATAAATCCCGTGTGTGTGTGTGTATGTGTGTGTGTGTGTGTGTGTGTGTGTGTAGTATGCATGGTGTGTGTTTGTGTGTGTAATATGCATGGTATGTGTGTATTCATTCTGTTAGTTCTGTTTCTCTAGAGAATGTTGGCTAATACAGAATTTCTTTCTAGAAATCTCATGCTTAAATCTATGTTAAAATCTCTGTAATACTGGGTTGGGGTCCTGAGCAGACCTTGGGCACAAATTCCTCAGCCAGTCTCACAACACCCAGAGGAAGCTCCACTCCCAGGCACTCTAACACACCCAGGATCAGAGGATCAGAAGTGAGGAGGACACAGCATCTGTCCCAACACCAGGAATAACTGGAACCAGTGAGATCCAAGGACCCAGGAACCCAGCCAGACCAGTGACACGGGTTACTTCGAACTCCTCAGCCAGTCCCACAACACCCAGAGGAAGCTCAACTCCCAGGTGCTCTAACACACCCAGGATCACAGGAACCCAGGAGCTTGGTCATACCAGGATCTCAAGGACACAGAGGCAGCTTGACTCCCAGGAGCTCTGTCACACCCAGGGTCTTAGGATCACAGGATCACAGAATCACAGCATCCCAGGAACATCTGGTCTCTGAGGAGTTCTGACACAACCAGGATAACAGGAAGGACAGGCTCCAGTCAGATAAAGGGAGGGCAGGTAGCACTAGAGGTAACAAGATGGCAGGAGGCAAGCACAAAAACATAAGCAACAGAAACCAAGGTTGCCTGGCATCATCAGAACCCAATTCTCCCACAATAGCAAATCCCGGATACACCATCATACTGGAAAAGCAAGATTTGGATCTAAAATCACTTCTCATGATGATGATAGAGGACTTAAAAAGGACATAAATAACTCCCTTAAAGAAATACAGGAGAACACAGGTAAACAGCTAGAAGCCCTTAAAGAAGAAACACAAAAATCCCTTAAAGAATTACAGGAAAACACAACTAAACAGGTGAAGGAATTGAACAAAACCATCCTGGATCTAAAAAATGGAAACAGAAACAATAAAGAATCACAAAGGGAGACAACCCTGGAGTTAGAAAACCTAGGAAAGAAATCAGGAGTCATAGATGCAAGCATCACCAACAGAATATTAGAAATGGAAGAGTAAATCTCAGGTGCGGAAGATGCCATAAAAAACATTGACACAACAGTCAAAGAAAATGCAAAATGCAAAAAGTTCCTAACACAAAACATCCAGGAAATCCAGGACACAATGAGAAGACCAAACCTAAGGATAATCGGTGAAGAAGAAAGCGAAGATTCCCAAATTAAAGGGCCAGTAAATATCTTTAACAAAATTATAGAAGGAAACTTCCCTAACCTAAAGAAAGATGACCATGAACATACAAGAAGCCTACAGAACTCCAAATAGACTGGACCAGAAAAGAAATTCCTCCAGTCACATAATAATCAAAACACCAAAAGCACTAAATAATTAAAAGCAGTAAAGGAAAAAGGTCAAGTAACATATAAAGACAGACCTATCAGAATTATACAAGACTTCTCACCAGAGACTATGAAAGCTAAAAGATTCTGGGCAGATGTCATACAGACCCTAAGAGAACACAAATGCCAGCCCAGGCTACAATACCTAGCAAAACTCTCAATTACCATACTTGGAGAAAACAAGATATTCCATGACAAAACCAAATTTATACAATATCTTTCCACAAATTCAGCCCTACAAAGGATAATAGATGGAAAACACCAACACAATGAGGGAATCCATACCCTCGAAAAAGCAAGAAAGTAATCTTCTTTCAACAAACTCCAAAGAAGATAGCCACACAAACATAAAAACATCAAAAATAACAGGAAGCAACAATCACTTTTCCTTAATATCTCTTAACATCAATGGACTCGGTTCCCCAATAAAAAGCCACAGACTAAGAGACTGGATATGTAAAGAGGACCCAGCATTTTGCTGCATACAGGAAACGCACCTCAGTTACAAAGACAGACACTACCTCAGAGTAAAAGGTTGGAAAACAATTTTCCAAGCAAATGGTCCCAAGAAACAAGCTGGAGTAGCCATTCTAATATCAAATAAAATCAACTTTCAACCAAAAGTTATCAAAAAAGATAAGGAAAGACACTTCATACTAGTCAGATAGAAATATTTAAGGGGTAACTTCAGCAAGTGTTATAGGTATCTGATGAATCTCAGTGTAATGGCCTTGGGAAACACAAAGGAATGTTGCTCTTTGCTTGGAGTGAAGCTAACATATCTTTAAAGGAGAACACTGGCGGTATTTGAATTTTATGGTCACATTAGGGAGGTGAGTCCTGTATATTTTAGAAGACTAATATTTTTTTTCTCTGTATTTAGTCAGGAGTTGTCAACTTATTTCTAGTTGAGTGTGACAGTAGTAAGGTTTTCAAAACCTACTGAAAACGAGTAACATTAAACATGTGATTTATGAGATTAGGTTGTGTGCTATTTTGACTGAAGTCAACTTTCCTTTGTCATTTCAAAGGAGGAAAAAATGAATGGCCTATAAAACTGTAAGAGTTGATCTGTCAGAAATAATTTCCAATTGCATAATGTTTTTACAAAGTGATTTAATTTATTTTAATCATATTTATACTGTGAAATTATAAGATGATAATAATATTGGCTTCTAAAGTTTTAGCCTAGAAAGTAGCATCTTAATTATTATAGAAATGTGTACAAGTAATTTCATAATTTATTTCTTCTGTATTTAATTTTGACATGCTTCTCATAATTCATCACTGTATATAATACTATGATAAATATCCCATAGTACATGCATATTTTTGTCAACATAACTTACTAGAAATAAGTTTACTAGATAAAATTTTATGCACAATTTTTTAAAAATAATAGATAAGCTTCCCAACCTTATTCATAACTTCAGCTTTTCCCATTGATACTCTGTACTCACAAAGACAACTGAGAGTTTACCAACCTTTGGCTAGAGAGTATCAATCAGTAAAAAGTTATCAGTTTGTCAGCAGGAATGTATTATCATTAGAATGCATTAAGAGAAAAAATAAGTATTTTATGTTTAACAGATTATATTCTAAACCTCAGACAACTAGGTGTAGAAAAAACTTTCACAATAAGCTGAGATCTTGTTCAAAGATCACTGACAGGTTTTTTTGTTGTTGTTGTGGGTTTTTTGTTTGGTTGTTCTTTTTGTTTTGTTTTTGCTAAAACTAATGGATAGTTTTCACCTGAACTCAATAAAGCTACTCTTTGAAGAAAAAAAAGCTTAGGTCCAGGTGTGGTGGTACACACCTTTCATTGGACCATACCTTCTGCTGGAGGCCTACATAGAACAATGGAAGAAGGAAGGGTTCGTTCTTCTTTGCCTGCTTGCATTTACCTGCTAATACATCTGTTGGAACCTACTTCTTCAGGCTTCCATCTTATACAGAAAACCAGCTGAAACAACCAGTCTCATGGGACTGAGCAACTACTAGATTCTTGGACTTCCCATTCACAGATGGCTATTGTTGAGTTAGTAGGCTATAGACTGGAAATCTGGAAGTCCAATAAATTTCATACACACATACACTGTGTGTGTGTGTGTGTGTGTGTGTGTGTGTGTGTGTGTGTTTCATTCCACAAGTTCTATGATTCTAGAGAACCCTTGCCTAAGTAGCCTGTTTGTCATAGTGTTTTCCAAAGCAACAGAGAAGATACTGGAACACACTATGTAATCTTTCTTGAGATTTTGTCTATTTCACTTTTATTTGCAAGTACATATGGGTATTTACAGTTTTCTTATTTCCTCCTCTTTTTAGGAGCTCCTCCCAAGACTAGATAAAATGATATGTTTTATACAATTCATGCTTCCTTATAGTGTCTGTATATGCCTAATCTCATCTGGTGCTAAGATGGCTGCTTTCATACCAGTCGGACACCCCTGAGCCTCGACAATACTGGTTCTCAACCTTCCTAATGCTGTGACCCTTTAATACAGTTCTTCATATCATGGTGACCCCCTAATATAAATATTTTTTGCTACATCATAAAAAATTCTCAGTTCATAAACTCTACTTCTGCTTCATACTGGCTGGTCCTGAAATACTCTTCTGTGGTAATGTCAGTCATCACCCAATAAAGAGGTCTCTGCACCTCACAGTCATGGACAATAAAAATAATATTCTTTGTGTGAGAGGATGTACAAATTATCTAAAAATAAGACAGGAAATGGATGACAGCAGTCATGTATATGTGCTTGTAGAACGGAAGGTTGCAACTGGGATAAATCATAAAAGCCTTCAGTGAGCAAGGGGCATTTCAGCAAATATCTGAAGGAGGAGAAAGGAATAACCCTTGTAGATATGGATAATTCTCTCTAGACTAAGAGAATTGTACACAAGTGGGCCTCTCATATTCCAGAGACAGCAAGAAAATACTGCACTGCAAGGGACCTGAAACCAAAGGAGGTGAGACTTGATCAATAGGAAGACTGTGACCTAGTGGGGTTTTAAGGGAATGTGTTTTGATAATGGATGGTACAGGAAACCACTCAAGGTTTGGAATCCAAGCATGGCTTATCATCTAATTGATTCATAAAGGCTTCATAAAGAAGGGCTTGATTCTATATAGGAGACAAACCCAAAAGCATACTAATCCATTAGGAGGCTGCAACAAAGATCTGGTTTGATGTTCTCTTGGGGCTGACAGATGTGGATGTATAGACAGATAGATAAATATAATAGGATAAGATATGTGTGTGAGAGACGGAGAGTCAGAGAGGGAGGGAGGGAGGGAGGGATGGAGGGAGGAAAGGACCTAAGGAGGGAAAGAGATATGCAAAATGACAGGATTCCAGGAGCTGGAGATGGCTCAGTGGTTAAGAGCACTTGCTGGTCTTACAGAGGACCCAACTGTGGTTTATAGCACCCACATGGTGATTTACAAACATTCTTAACTCAAGTTCTAGGGTATCTGGAGTCTGCTTTTAGCTTCATCAAGTACACATGCTAACAGACAGACAAAACACTCATACACATAGGATTAAAAATGAATAAATGTTTTTAAAAAGCAGGATTCCAGGAATATCAGATATAGGCAGGATCTAAGAGTAACAAGACTTGAGAATGAGTCTAAGGATGTTTGACTTGAGAATTATGTCATAATTCTAATAAGTCTGTGACTCATATAGTATTTTTGAAGTGATTCTCATTGCATAGACAGTTTCAAAGTTAGAAGCAAAAGACTAATCAAAATAATAAAATTTGATAGGAATGTCAGCTTGTTAGTGTAGGGTCAAATAAAATTCAATTATCTAACTTCCTGGAAACTGAAAAATAATTTCTTAAACAGGAGAACACTCAGGTTGCCTCAACGCTACACAAAGAACAGCAGGCTACTAAGGAATGCTGAGAGAGGGAGAACTAATATTCCTGGAGAAAAGCATATCAATGTTTTATCCCATACCAATGACCTGAAAATATATATGTATAAGTAACATTATATAGGCTGAGCAGGGTATATTTATGTAACTAGGAATATACATGTATATAACAACAATTAAAAAAGAGGCCATGAATTTAACAAAGCAAGGAAGAAAATAGAGAATTTGCGGGAGGAAAGGGAAGGATGAAATGGTGTAATTATATTATCCTCAAAACAAAAATAAAACATTTTTTATCAGATGGATCGAGAAAAACACAAGTCAGCAAATAACTCCAAGCCAAGATCATTAAAATCCACAAAATGAGAAAAGACTTGAGTAAGAGAATGAGTGTGTAAGGGGAAGCCAGCCCACCAATGATGGAAGACAACATGAGCAACCCAAGGAGGGTGGTGTTGCATTAACTGCCCCAGAAGAGTACCAATGGAAGACCAAAGTAAACTTTCTACCCAAATCCAATTGGCTGAGCCATTGAGTTTATTGGTTTCACTTAGAGGACCATGGATGAAGGGGTTACTTACAGGAGCATGAGTGACCTGAAAAGAGCTGTATTACCACCCCACCCCACCTCATCATGAATGATAACCTCATGGAATCTGCATCACAGCATCTCCCTTTCAGTTAGCCTTCTGCTTGCTATACACTCTAGCATCTACCAAGATCATTTGCAATGGGGGGAGAGGGGAGAGCAATAGCTTAAATCCTTGATAGGGGTTCTGTGGACTCCCTCTCCTCTGCTAGAAAATGTCAATAGCTCCATTAACTGCTACCATAGATCAAGCTATTACTGGTTTTTTGTTTGTTTGTTTGTTGTTTTTTGTTTTGGTTTGGTTTGGTTTTTTTGGTTTTTTGTTGGTTTGTTTGTTTTTCCTGCTTATTTTGTTGCCATGGTTAGCAGGAAAAGGTTATTTCTATTCCAAGATGTCATTGATTGTGTTTTGCCCACAGGAAAAACCCATACTACAAGTGATGAAAGCACATATGCCTATGGCCAAAAGTTCCAGTATTAGGAAGAAATGGTGAGTGATAGGCAGGGAGTTAATCATACGTAGCATCGCATGTTATACCAAATATTCACTTTTCATCCTGACTGCAATAGCATGAACACAATAGGACTTCAAAATGGGAGAAATGTTTCAACAGCGGAGAGTATTAAGAGCCAGTGACTCATACCAGGATCTTTAGTTAGTACATAGTCTTATTTTCCCCTCTGGCTATTAAGAAAGTGAAATGTCTAGGCCTTATTTACCAGGCTATGTAAGAAGATAAAAATTCAAACACAGGCTGTATCTGTTGTTTTCCAGAAAATTTCCCCTGTAGTTTTACTTAAATTTATCATCAATGTAAATGGTTTCAAATTCAATGTAATTGTTGCTGCCTTGTTTGGATTGATCCTGTCCCATCTCATCTCTTCTTTCATTAAGCATAGAGTGGTCTGAGGGCAGGAACTACATTTGCAGAGTTCTTCAGAAATGACAAGCTAGAATTCTTATTAGAATGAGATAAAATTTCTCCCAGGGTCTTCACATTATGGTATTTAATCAACTGTGACCTGAGTCTTTTCCTTGGCATTTCATTTATTTGTTAAGGATACATTATGATTTCCCAAGAAATGTTCAAAAGACTTCCTCCATCGATTATGAATGTGGCACAACTAAGCTCATTAGGTGTCTCTGCTACTTCAACACCTTCAAAACTAATTAAGTTTCTCTCAATATATTATCCATACTCACATGAGCAACCTCTCTAAGATAAGCATTAATACATCTGTAGAATGTCTGTGGCACTGAGGTTGCAATTTTAGGAAAATTTCTCACCTATCTTTCTGTTCCATTGTTCTCCATTTGTTCTTACTATCTTTCGACTGACTGGATTCTAACAATATGCTAGCACATTCTCTTTTGAAGCTAGACCCGTGTATGGCCACCATTACATGGAGTGCACACACTGGAGAAGTTACACCTTTGTGCAAACCAGAACTACTTAATTCTTTTTCCAACCTAGCTATACTGGTGACTGAAAAGTGTTGAGGTGTGATTTTTTTAAAAAATTTATTTTTTTTATGTATATGAGTACACTATAGCCATCTTCAGACAAACCAGAAGAGGGCATCAGATCCCATTACAGATGGTTGTGAGCCACCATGTGGTTGCTGGGAATTAAACTCAGGACCTCTGGAAGAGCAGACAGTGCTCTTAACCACTGAACCATCTCTCTAGCCTCAGGTCTTACTTTTGATGATTGACAAGTACCTAAATTATGTCTATTTATTTTCAATATATGAAAATACATTGCATTATATAGCCCCACAGTTTTCTTCATAAACATCAATGAGCCACAATCCTTGATAGGTTTCAATTTACTCTTATTCTCTTTCACATTCATAACCTCAGTTTATCTTCTTACACTGAGTCTTTATCTCAACTGTTTCTAATACAGTGTTGAAACCTAACCCCAGATCCAAGGGGTTGTTTCAAGCCCCTGGACACAGACTACAGGCTGAGTGTGATTAGCCCTAACTCATGGCCATGTAGAAAGAACTTGAGTCAACAAATTAACATACTCCCCACACAGATGGGATAGAAAAAATGTTTTCTCATTTCACACCCCAGAAATAGATGATATGTGGAAAGAAGTTTGAGGTACCAGCTGAACCAATGACCTCCTTCAAAGGATCCTCTGCAGTCTGGCTATACTACTCTAGTACTACTACTCTACTGTACTACTCTAGTTGTACTAGTCAACCATCACTAGTGTGGTACAGAATGAGACAATCAGGCATGTGCTTACTCACTCTCTACACACGAGGTCCCAACTCACTCCCAGTGCCCCGGCCTGCGGGGGTTCAACGAGAACCTGGAGAGGGGGTGAAAGAATGGGGGACAAGAAACACAAGGAAGAAGAGCAAGTCATGCATTCTGATCAAGCTCTCGAGGTTTATTTCAGGACAGCAGCTTAAAAAGACAGGCAGGTGGGAAGGTTACACATGGCCCAAGGCCAACCAACTATCCTAACTGGTTTTCAGGAAATGCCAGATGTTCTTTCAATTCCTGGGACCCAAGACCGAAAATGCCCTGTCCTTTCTAACCTTACACCTTAACTGACTAAGCTTCACAGAACAGGGGATAATTTCATGGGTTTGGCTCTCAGCATCTCATGGGTTTGGCTTCCAACTGGAGCTTAGAAGTATAACCTTAAGACTCTGATTTTTTTTTTAACTTAACTCACTTTGGCACTTTCTGCTTTTCTCCCAATAGAACTGAGGGAAGTTAAAAAAAAGAGAGAGAGACAGAGATTTCTCTAGAAGAACCTAGTGAGTAGTGAGTCAAATTCCAATTGGTCATTCTGTCCAGATGCCTTAAAGCGTAGTAAAACCCACCATGAAGTTCCTACTTTATCACACAGTATATCCTATTTGAAGGATACAATTGCTATAAAAGATTCTTGCTCTAACACCAGACATTTAAAATAAAATTCTAGCACTTGTGCTGAGGAGGCAGCGGAAGGTGGGCTTCAGACTCAGGGACTGAGGAAAAGCCAGGAGGTAAGACCCTGCCTGCTTCCACCTGTGGCCAGAAACCCAGCCTGGGCCAACAGGACTCTCCATATACAAGTAGCTCAGAGAGAAAGCTACCCACCCACTTGTGCTGAGGAGCCAGCAACAGTAGAACTCCAGACGCAGGGTCTGAAGAACAGCTGGAAGAGAGAACTGGTCTCCCAGGAATATTGACATCTGAGCTTGAAGGAAAGACAAGCCACAGTCAAAGAGAGAAAGACCACCTAACACCAGAGATAACCAGATGGTGAAAGGCAAGGGCAAGAACACAAGGAACAGAAACCAAGACTACTTGGCTTCAGCTGAACCCAGCTCACCCACCACAGCAAGCCCTGGATACCCCAACACACCAGAAAAGGAAGACTCAGACTTAAAATCACATATCAAGAGGATGATAGAAGATGTTAAGAAGGAAATAAATAACTCCCTTAAAGAAATACAAGAGAACACAGGTAAACAACTGGAAGCCCTTAAAGAGGACACACAAAAATCCCTTGAAGAAATACAGGAAAACACAATCAATCAAATGAACAAAACCATGCAGGAATTAAAAACAGAAATAGAATCAATAAAGAAATCACAAAGGGAGACAACCCTGGAATTAGAGCTCATAGGAAAGAAATCAGGAGTCATAGATGCAAGCATCACCAACAGAATACAAGAGATGGAAGAGAGAATCTCAGGTGTGGAAGATACCATAGAAAACATGGACACAACAGTCAAAGAAAACACAAAATGCAAAAAGCTCCTAAACCAAAACATCCAGGATATCCAGGATGCAATGAGAAGACAGAACCTGAGGATAATAATATAGAAGAGAGTGAAGACTCCCAACTTAAAGGACCAGTAAATATCTTCAACAAAATTATAGAAGAAAACTTCCCTAACCTAAAGAAAGAGATGAACATAAATATATAAGAAGCCTACAGAACTCCAAATAGACTGGACCAGAAAAGAAATTCCTCCCGTCACATTATAGTCAAAACACCAAATATACAAAACAAGGAAAGAATATTAAAAGCAGTAAGGGAAAAAGGGCAAGTAACATATAAAGGCAGACCTATCAGAATTACACCAGACTTCTCACCAGAGACTATGAAAGCTAGAAGATCCTAGGAAGAGCTCATACAGACTCTAAAAGAACACAAATGCCAGCCCAGGCTGCTATACCCAGCAAAACTCTCAATAATCATAGAGGGTGAAACCAAAATATTCTACGACAAATCCAAATTTGCACAATATGTTTCCAAAAAACCAGCCCTACAAAGAATAATACATGGGAAATGCCAACTCAAGGAGGGAAACTACACTCAAGAAAAAGCAAGAAAGTAATCTTTCAACAAACTCAAAAGAAGATAGCCACACAAACAATATAAACAACATCAAAAATAACAGGAAATAACAATCACTATTCTTAAATATCTCTTAACATCAATGGTCTCAACTCCCCAATAAAAAGACATAGACTAACAGACTGGATCCATAAACAGGACCCAGCATTTTGCTGCATACAGGAAACGCACCTCCGTGTTAAAGACAAACACTACCTCAGAGTAAACGGCTGGAAAACAATTTTCCAAGCAAATGGCCCCAAGAAACAGGCTGGAGTAGTCATTCTAATATTGGATAAAATTGACTTTCAACCAAAATTCATCAAAAAGGATGAGGAAGGACACTTCTTACTCATCAAAGGAAAAATCTACAAAGAAGAAATCTCAATTCTGAACATATATGCCACGAATGCAAGAGCTCCCACATTCATAAAAAAAACTCTACTAAAGCTCAAAGCATACATTGCACCTCACACAATAATAGTAGAAGACTTCAACACCCCACTATCAACAATGGACAGATCTTGGAAACATAAACTAAACAGAGACACAGTGAAACTAACAGATGCTATGAACCAAATGAGTTTAACAGATATCTATAGAACATTTCATCCTGCATCAAAAGAATATACCTTCTTCTCAGCACCTCATGGTACCTTCTCCAAAATTGATCATATAATTGGTCACAAAACAAACCTCAACAGATATAAGAAGATTGAAATAATCCCATGCCTCCTATCAGATCACCACTGATTAAAGTTGGTCTTCAATGGCAACAACAACAACAGAAAGCCCACACACACATGGAAGCTGAACAATGCACTGCTTAATGATAAGTTGGTCGAGGAAGCAATAAAGAAGGAAATTAAAGACTTCCTAGAATTCAATGAAAATGAAAGTACAACTTACCCAAACCTATGGGACACAATGAAAGCAGTGTTAAGAGGAAAACTCATAACTCTGAATGCCTCCAAAAAGAAACTGGAGAGATCATACACTAAGAGCTTAACAGCACATCTGAAAGTTCTAGAACAAAAAGAAGCTAATACACCCAAGAGGAGTAGAAGGCAGGAAATAATCAACTTAAGGGCTGAAATCAACCAGGTGGAAACGAAAAGAACTATACAAAGAATCAACAAAACCAAGAGCTGGTTCTTTGAGAAAATCAACAAGATAGATAAACCCTTAGCCAGGCTAACCAGAGGGCACAGAGACAGTATCCAAATTAACAAAATTAGAAATGAAAACAGAGATATAACAACAGACTCTGAAGAAATTAAAATAATCATCAGATCCTACTACAAAAGCAACAAAATTGGAAAATCTGGATGAAATGGACAAGTTTCTAGACAGATACCAATTACCAAAGTTAAATCAGGATCAGATAAACCATCTAAACAGTCCCATAACCCCTAAAGAAATAGAAGCAGTCATTAAAAGTCTCCCAACCAAAAAAAGCCCAGGACCAGATGGGTTCAGTGCAGAATTCTATCAGACCTTCAAAGAAGACCAAACACCAATACTCTTCAAGCTATTTCATAAAATAGAAACAGAAGGAACACTACCCAATTCATTCTATGAGGCCACAGTTACACTGATACCAAAGCCCCACAAGGACCCAACAATAAAAGAAAACTTCAGACCAATTTCCCTTATGAATATCGATGCAAAAATACTCAATAAAATTCTTGCAAACCGAATCATTCAAGACAATCATTCACCATGATCAAGTAGGCTTCATCCCAGGGATGCAGGAATGGTTCAATATCCGGAAATCCATTAATGTAATCCACTACATAAACAAACTCAAAGAAAAAAACCACATGGTCATCTCATTAGATGCTGAAAAAGCATTTGTCAAAATTCAACATCCCTTCATGATAAAAGTCTTGGAAAGATCAGGAATTCAAGGAGCATACTTAAACCTAGTAAAAGCAATATACAGCAAACCAGTGGCCAACATCAAACTAAA
>JADRCH010007686.1:186379-188782 GCA_019843965.1 Rhynchomys soricoides | reverse complement strand
CAGGGACTAGACAAGGCTGCCCTCTCTCTCCCTATCTATTCGACATAGTACTTGAAGTTCTAGCTAGAGCAATCAGACAAGAAAAGGAGGTCAAAGGGATACAAATTGGAAAGGAAGAAATCAAAATATCACTATTTGCAGATTATATGATGGTATCCTTAAGTGACCTGAAAAACTCCACCAGAGATCTGCTACAGCTGACAAACAACTTCAGCAAAGTGGCTGGATACAAAATTAACTCAAGCAAATCAGTAGCCTTCCTATACTCGAAGGATAAACAGGCTGAGAATGAAATTAGGGAAATGACACCCTTCACAATTGTCACAAACAATATAAAATATCTTGGTGTGACTCTACCAAACAAGTGAAAGATCTGTATGACAAGAACTTCAAGTCTCTGAAGAGAGAAATCAAAGAAGACCTCAGAAGATGGAAAGATCTCCCATGCTCATGGATCAGCAGGATTAACATAGTTAAAATGGCCATCCTGCCAAAAGCAATCTACAGATTCAATGCTATCCCCATCAAAATCCCAACTCAATTCTTTGTAGACCTAGAAAGATCAAGTCTCAAATTCATATGGAATAACAAAAAACCCAGGATAGCAAAATCTATCCTCAACAATAAAAGGTCTTCTGGGGGAATCAGCCTCCCTGACCTCAAGCTGTACTACAGAGCAGTAGTGATAAAAACTGCATGGTATTGGTACAGTGACAGGCAGGTAGATCAATGGAATAGAATCGAAGACCCAGAAATGAATCCACACACATATGGTCACTTGATCTTCGACAAAGGAGCTAAAACCATACAGTGGAAAAAAACCAGCATCATCAACAAATGGTGCTGGATCAACTGGCGGTCTACATGTAGAAGATTGTGAATTGATCCATTCCTATCTCCCTGCACAAAGCTCAAGTCCAAGTGGATCATGGACCTTCAAATAAAACCAGATACACTGAATCTAATAGAAGAGAAAGTAGGGAAGAGTCTCAAACACTTGGGCACAGGGGAAATGTTCTTGAACAGAACACCAATGGCTTGTGCTCTAAGGTCAAGAATTGACAGATGGGACCTCATAAAATTACAAAGCTTCTGTAAGGCAAAGGACACTGTAATTAGGGCAAAACGGCAACCTACAGATTGGGAAAAGATCTTTACCAATCCTACATCTGATAGAGGGCTAATATCCAATGTATACAAAGAACTCAAGAAGCTAGACTCCAGAGATACAAATAACCCTATCAAAAAATGGGGAAGTGAGCTAAACAGAGAATTCTCAACTGAGGAAACTCAAATGGCCGAGAAGCACCTAAAGAAAAGTTCAACACCCTTAGTCATCAGGGAAATGCAAATCAAAACAACCCTGAGATTCCACCTCACATCAGTCAGAATGGCTAAGATCAAAAACTCAGGTGACAGCAGATGTTGGCGAGGATGTGGAGAAAGAGGAACACTCCTCCATTGCTGGTGGGAATGCAAATTGACACAACCTCTCTGGAAATCAGTTTGGCGGACCCTCAGAAAATTGGACATAATACTACCTGTGGACCCAGCTATTCCACTCCTGGGCGTATACCCAGAAGATGCTCCAACATGTAATGAAAACACATGTTCCACTATGTTCATAGCAGCCATATTTATAATAGCCAGAAGCTGGAAACAACCCAGATGTCCCCCCACAGGGGAATGGATACAGAAAATGTGGTACATTTACACAATGGAATACTACTCAGCTATTACAAACAATGACTTCATGAAATTCGTAGAGAAATGGATGGATCTTGAAAACATCATTCTGAGCCAGGTAACGCAGTCACAAAAGAATGAACATGGTATGTACTCACTGTTAAGTGGTTATTAGCCTAAAAGTTTGAAATACCCAAGAGTCACTTCACAGGAACAGTAGTACTGAGTATGAGGTCCCAGATGGAGGGCTTGGAGAAAGGACTGAAGGAGCTGAGGGAGTGTGCAGCCCCAGGGAGGTAGCAACACTGGCAACTGGCCTGACCCCCCATACTTCTGGAGACTGATCCACCAACTAAAGAATACACATGGAGGGACCCATGGTGCTGGCCACATATGTGGCAGAGGAGGGTCTTGTTAGCCATCAGGGGGAGCAGAGGCCCCAGTATAGTAGAATGCCAAGAAGGGAAGTTGAGAGTGGGTGGGTGGGGGGAATACCCTTATTGAGGCAGGGGAGGGGCTGGCCACAAAGACTGCAGAGGAGGGTCTTGTTACCCATCAGGGGGAGGAGAGGCCCTTGGGCCTGAGGGTGTTATATCCCCCAGTATAGGAGAATGTCAAGGAGGGAAGAGGAGAGTGGGTGGGGGGTGGGGTGGGGAGGTGAGTTGGAGAATATCCCCTTAGAGGCAGGGGGAGTGCGGAGGGAATGGGGAGGTTCCA
>JADRCH010007686.1:131379-181379 GCA_019843965.1 Rhynchomys soricoides | reverse complement strand
TCATAATCCCATGGATCTTCAGAAATGGTTCAGTGGTAAGAGCACTTCTGTCCTTGCAGAGGACCTAAGTTTGGTTCCCAGCACAGGACTTTCTGTAACTCCAATTCCAGGGAATCTGCTGTCCTCTTCTGGCATCTGAGGGTACTGCATGCATGTAGCACATATACATATGTGCAGGAAAAACACTCATATACATAAGATAAAATAAGTATGTTTAATGTATAATCCCATACGCAACCTGTGCTGGCTAGTTTTGTGTCAACTTGACACAAGCTAGAGTCATCAGAAAGGAGGGAATCTCAATTAAGAAAACAACTCCTTAGGATCTCACTGTATGTAAAATGCCTGTAAAGCATTTTATTAATTTGCAGCAATTTATGGGAGAGGGCCCAGTCCATTGTGAGTGGTGCTATCCCTGAGCTGGTGGTCCTGGGTTCTATAAAAAAGCAGGCTGAGCAAACCATGAGGAGTAAGTCAGTAAGTAGCACCTCTCCATGGTCTCTGCATCAACTCATGCCTCCAAATTCCCATAGACTGTGATTCAGAACATGGAAATCAAGTGAACTCTTTCTTCCCCAAGTTGGTTTTGGTTATGGTGCTTCATCACAGCAGTAGTAACCCTAATTAAGACACAACCCTTCAAGGTAGACACAATTCTATGTGTTCTGGCATGGGATTAGCTCCCAAATAAATTATTCAGTTAAAGGTTAAAGTTGGGGAGGGGAGCTATGTTTGAGTAGTTTGGCAATATACTGTAGTCAGGAGTCTTTTGCAAATCTTGAATTTTCTGTCGTGTGCATATGTTATCAATTCAAACACAAGAGCATTCAAACAAACAAACAAGCAAGCAAAAATCAAAACAAAACTACTTCTTTCCAAGCAAAGTTGAACCAAACTACTGAAGAACTGCTTAGCATTTGGCTGAAGTTACCCTAGTGACTATTGACTTGTGTGGTTTCACCTGACTTTTTAGAAGAGGTCTGAGAACCTGGAGATGAACTATTTTACAACTGTGCATTGATTCTGCCCTGCTGAAATGCAGCCAATATTTTTAAAGTGGAAAAAGATTGCCTTTCTATGAAGTTCTAGGTTATATCTGTAAGAGAGTGTGCATATTTTTATATGCTCTTACACACACACACATGGGGGGGGTTTCAGCAAAAAGATAGGAAAAGGCATGACTAGTAGGTAACTTGGTGTCTGTATTGATATTTATCTTCTCCTCCTACAGTTTCAGAACAGCCTTCCACAATTCTCAAGCTACCAGGAAAGAGGTAATTCAAATGACCAAGTTCATAATCAAATCTAATGTTCAGTCCCAACACAGCCCATGCAACATGTATGTGCACTGTTATCAACACTGTTGGCTAATTAAAAATGCATTGTGTTGTTCAAACCTCAGGAACACTCAGGAGTTGATTCAGCCTACTAGCCCACATGTCACACAAAAGCTGTTTCCTGATGGGTGACTTTGCCAGGGTCATTCTGTACCTCATACTTTTGAACACACTCTTCCCTTTCCTGGGTCATCACATTTCCTTTTTACTCAATCAACTCTACTAGCTCCCAGTACTCTGCATTTAACTCAAGGTCTTTCCCACTTTACCAAAAATATGTTTGCTTCTCCTTCCTTCCATGAAATGTTAGCTCTATATAAGCATGTGTATGTGTATATGTGCAGGTATGTGTGTAGTGTATAAATGTACAGATATAATTTATATATACATACATACTGCATACACATTTCTGTGTAATTGATAATCTCATGTTGATTCAATTTCCCTGAATGAAAACTGAATTCCAATAACAATTATTTTGTGTTTGTTTGCTTGCTTGCTTGTCTGTTTGCTTCTTTGTTCTGAGACAGGAACACATGTAGCCCATGCTGGCCTCAGACAGTCTATGTATTCAAGGATGACCCTGGGCTTCTGATCATCTTAGCTCTACCTCCCAAGTGCTAGGATTACAATTATATACCATCTTGCCCAGTTTATGTGGTCCTGGAGATTGAACCCAGAGTTTTGTGTGTGTGCGGCAAACACTCTACATATTGGACTGCATCTCTGACCCCCCAATAACTACCAAATATTTGTTACTTCTCTGTTAACATCCTATTTTGCTGATATGATAAGCTGTGACAGCTTTCTAATTATGTTCTTCTGGACGTGAGATGGGAGAGTGAATCCCAGACCTTCTCTACATATAAAATCAGCTATGGCAGAAATAAAAAGAAATCTCAGAGACTGTAGGGAGGGACAAGGAAAGGGCAGTGTCCAGTATTGGAGAATTCCAGAGAAAAGCTGAAGAAGACTCACATGAGGTCATCATTACTAAGCAATTCAGAACACTCTTTGTGTTCTGAGGTACCACACATATAAGCGATGTTTGTGTTCTACCTGGAGCCAGATGCCAAAGGAGAGGAGAGGGGAGGGGAGGGGAGGAGAGGGGAGGGGAAAAGGGAGAGGGAGAGAGGGAGAGTGGGAGAGTGGGAGAGAGGGAGAGAGGGAGAGAGGGAGATGAAGAGGAAGAGAGGGAGGGGAGAGGGAGAATTAGACTTCCACATTGGTATACTAAAGAGAAGCCAAATAAATATTTCTAAGGAGATATGATGGCTGGAGCTTGGTACCAGAATATATAGTCTATGTCTTACACTGATATTGCTTTAAGGAAGGGGTATCATCATTAAAAATATCAGAGAGTCCCTGAATAAAAAGAAAAGAAAAGAAAAGGAGAGAAATAAAAGGAGACCTGACTTCATACCAAATTCCTAGCACAACTTCAATTTAGCCCTTTAAGTCTTTCAGGAATCACATCCCCATCTTCCTTCATGGAGAGAGAGAGAGAGTGAGAGAGAGAGAGAGAGAGAGAGAGAGAGAGAAGAAGAAGGAGGAGGAGGAGGAGGAGGAGGAGGAAGAGGGAGAGGGAGAGGGAGAGGGAGGGAGGGAGGGAGAGAGGGAGGAGGAGAGAGAGAGACAGAGAGACCTGCACGAATTTGGTTACTTGGAAGTACCTATGATTTAACATTTGTTCCTGGCCAAGATGAAACACAAAGCAAAGCAAACAGGATCTCCCAGCTAACTTGAAATGCTCTGAATGCAAGAGACATTTGAGTTTGACTTGCCCATGATGCAAATGTGTTTGATTTGGAATGTCATCCTCAATCCTGCCTGAGTCTTGCCTCTAGAGGTCAGGGCAAGAACTTACTCTCCTCCAATTCAGTACCTGCCCAAGTACCTGGGTAACCCATGCAGGTTCATTGTTTGGGCATCCAAATTTAACACCTCTTCAGAGTTCACAGGCAAATGATGTTCTCTGGGGCTCTCTACACAGGAGTGCAGGCTACATATGTTTCCTGCCCCAGGCTGCCATGCTTTGTCCTCTAGACATGAAATTATTGCCACTGTGTCTCTCCTAGAAACAGCTCTGTTGCAAAAATTTCCAGGGCTTACATAAATTTCATTCTTCTCCCCTTCTGGGGACACTGGATGCTTCTCTTACAGTTACTCAAGGTCATACGACTAGTTGTCATCATGGGCCAGGAGTGTAAATCACATGGACCACTTTTGAACTAAGGTATTTAATTTTGGGTTTGAGACTCTCTGGTGCTTTCTCCCAGAACTCTGATCACCATCAGCCTGTCAGGGATGTAAATAATGCAACAAGACAGTGGTACCTGGGTCTAGAATAGTCCCTTACTATAGCAGATCACTGGGATTTGGGGATTTGGGGTTTGCTATTACAGCATAACTTTTCCCACTCTGATAAAGTCATTTGTGTGTGTGTGTGTGTGTGTGTGTGTGTGTGTGTCTGTGTGTATGGGGTACACACAAGTACAGTGCCTGTGGAGGCCAGAAAGGGGCTCCTCTGGACCTAGACTTATTGACAGTTGTGAGCTGCCAGACATGGCTTCTGGGAACTGAACTCAGGTCCTCTGCAAGGACTGTACACATTTTTAACTGCTGGGTCATGTAGCTCTGTAGCTATGTAGTCTTATCACACAAAATTGTGATACACAAAGTTCAACCCAGGTTGGCCTCGAACTCGTGATCCTCCTGCCTCTGCCTCCTTCAGCAAATCCTACCAGCATGCGCCACCACAACCGGCTACACAAAGTTCAAAACTAAGGAATTCTATACTTTATTGGAATTCTAGACTTTGCTGGCATTGTTGGTGATATTATATATTTCTTTGTATGTTTGATGATCATATATGTTTTACCTTTTAAACCCATTTTTATTCTGTACAAATTTTTCAACTGGGTCATCTTTTTCTTATTGATAAATAGAAGTTCTTCATAAGTGTCAATTTCTTAATAAGTTTTAAGTTTATCTTTAATGCTTTGTTTAAAGGTGGGGGATATTTTAATATTTCTCAGATCCTTATGCTTATGGAGCACGTGTTCTTTCTCTGAGCCATCTCTCTAGCCCCTAGACATATATTATTTTATATGTGGTGTGGGAATTTAAAAGGCCACTGGGAGAAAGTAGGGGTAGAAAATAGCTAGGCCTTCCATGCAAGTGTTAAAAGTAAAAGCAAGAAATGCAGCTAAGACACAGGAGGGAAAATCCTGCATGTCTCAATCTTGCCTCCAATTAGAGGAAGCAAAAGAAAAAAAACTGTCCCCTAAGAATCGGAACTGGTATTCAAGCAGGCGAGTTTGCAGACTGAATTTCTATTAGCATTGTGGTTTAAAAACTGAAAACATGACAATGTAATTTGAAGAAACGTCTGGTTAACAGTGCCCTGAGTGACTAGAAGACACAAACACAACAGGCAGCTCTCTTGAAAGTCTTCAATTTAGTCCTCTCTAGGCCAACAGAAACTATGTGTGGAATCCTGATCTGAAAAATGTTACATTATGGACTCTTCCAAAAAGATGTGGACAAGGTTCTGGAGGGGCTGCTAAATTTCAAAGACCTAAGAAGTAGCAGCTACAAGTCAGCACAAAACAAACTTCTGCTTACTCCTTGGTTTTTTGAAGGTGCCTCAATATTATTTCAAGGCTGTTTTGAGTATGTGGTTTAAAAAGGCAAGCAAGGGATGGAAAGATGCCTCAGTGGACAAGAATGCTTGTGATTCACAGCTGCCTGCAACTTCAGCTCCAGGGGACATGTCTCTTCAGAGTACCTACACATATGTGGCATACACAGAGAGAGAGACACACATGTGAATACATAAAATAAAAACAAATCAAGCAGGTTACAAATATTCTTGTCAAAGTTCAGTTCATCCTCGCTAATCTGCAAGTCTCTAAATGAGGGTGATTTGTTGAAGGGACTTGGGTTGGGAACAAAATCCAAGAAGAATGGGATGTCTGTTTTTAGATGTAGTGTAGCCTCAGCTTAGTCAAAGGAGGCAGTAAAATGAGAATGATCCTTCAGAGCTACCCTACTTAGAAGCAAGAGACTGACACATTCTGCTTCACATCATGCAGCATTGGCCACTGTTGGGAAAAAGAAAGGCATAATCGTCCAGATTCTGAATGTCTGTTATGGATGACATTTCTTCAGAGCAGGAGAGAGCTGTAGGAATTAACCAATACTAACAGCGGGTAAGTGATGGGTGTTCTGGCCAAACAGAAGCTCCAGATAGGATGGAAGCAGCTCCTCTATCATCATTACTAGTTTGAATATCATTAGAAAAAGGATGATTTTGCATAGAAGGGATGGTTGTATCGGAGAAGGAGCAGTGATTTGCCTCCATGGGTGGTCCTTGAACCAGAGCTTTCTCAGTGATTGAATGAGAATCACAATTCCTGTGAAACACTACAGTCAGTTAATATGGTAGAGGACTACAGCACTATGTGTCTCCCTTATTCTCTGATTTCCCCAGCACGCAAGGAACATATGTTTTGAAGAATTAATGTCTACAAATAAAGGTGAAAGCCTCTTCTCTGAATTTCAGGGAGACTATGTTCCAGCTTGGGGGATTTTCTGGAACCTTTCTCAAGTGTTTACAAGCCCACTGACATTTTAAAAACAGATATTGATGTCCTTTTATTACATTTTAAGTTATTGATTTTATGTGTGGGCATGCGTGTGCCACCGCACGCATGTGGAAGTTAAAAGACAGCCAGCAGGAGTTGTTTCTCTCTTTCTACCACATGGGTACCAGGGATCGAACTCAGGTCATCACTTGGCAGCAGGTATTCTTACCCACTGAGCCATCTCATTGACCCTAAACAATTTAATTTAATTATGAGTCTGGGTATATCATTAAGAGTCTGGGCCCTGGTTCTCACACTCTAGGTCTGTTCATCAATAAGCAGTTATTGGAGTGCCCAGCCATGGGAGAATTGGACTACATGATGTTTCAGATTTATCCTTGTATCAATAAAGGTCACATGAGTCAGTTTGCAAGCCTCCTGAATTCCAGCCCATCTTGGCTTGAGAAATTGATCCTATTGATTGTCTCCTTTGCTATCATCATTACTGTCATTTAGATTTTACCTCTTTTTTGGAAGGCAGTGTTGTAGAGTAAAAACAAGTTCAGCAGAGCATGGTGGCTCATTCTGTATCATCACCATGCAAGCAGTTATGGCAAGAGGATAGTTGCAAGTTCCAGGCAGCCTGGGCCATAACAAATTCCATGCTGGCCTGGGCTACACTATGAGAGTCTTTCTCAATTAAAATGAAGTTCAGAAAACAAAACCAGCCCTAGATTTAAAAGCCCGCCCTGCCATCACTCAGCTTTCATATGTAACATGGAGATGGCAAGGGACAGAGTGCATAGTTACTATGTGACTGAATGGCTAAGATATATTTTAAAGACATACTATAAGAGTTTGTGTTTGAGCATCCATTTTTATGGATTTCTAATCAAGCAGTGGTTATAAGCAGGTTAGATAAGATAGCATATCTGTCTATATTGTCATGAAATGCATCCAAACCCTCCACAAGTTGGTCCTACACAGTGTGTAGAAATTTAATATTTAATGGCTGCATTTATGTGTAGCCAACAACCTTCCAATGATACAATTCTAAGAAAGGAAAGAAATAAAAAATATATGTGGTAACCTTGCTTCTTCATGTTCTCTGTGTAAGCAAGGGAAAATACATTTTCGTGAGTTTTGCTATCTATCATTGGAAGTGAATACTAAAAATAACAATAAAATGTAGCATCAAAGAAATAATACACATCAGAGTTTTAAGTGCACAGACAAAATTGCAGTTGTTCTTAAAATCTGAAATGTCATTGACTCTGGATTTTTTTCTTAAGACATGGCTGTCAGTCTTGGGTTGGGCTAATTTTCTCTGACAACTAAAGAATTAAAAGGCAGGTATTAAATCACAGTCATGGCAAGCAATCAAGTTTTATATAAAAGTAGTAACAATACACACACACAGCACAGCACACAGCACACACAAAGAGACAGACAACTCACAAGTAGAGAGGGGATTCAGAAATCAAAATCCACCTCTGCCTGAAAGGCTGGGTTGGTTGTTTGTTTGTTTGTTTTAATGTTTTGGGTGGCCTGGGAGCTCCCCCTTTCATTTTGAATTGGTTAGCTTAAACAATGAAAAGTGGGTCTATTGACTTATAGCCCATATCCAGGGCCCATTTACATATCAGGGAAGGTTAACTAGAAGAGGGTCCACAAGAGTGACATGAAGACACCTACCATGTCTTTGTCCTGGTTGAAGAAGCCAGAAGAATTCCATTCTGCTGTTTATTTATGGCCTCTTTCCCTATCTGTCTACCTGTCAGAGTACTAGGTAATTTCTATGTTCCCTTGGGGTCTCACTATGCAACCCTGGCTAACCTACAACTTTCTTTGTAGACCAGGCTGGCTTTGAACTCACAAAGATCTACCTGCTTCTACTCTTGAGTGATCAGGTTAAAGGCATTAGCCACCATTTTAACTATTTTAACTATTGGTAAATAGTTCAATTTGGGACGTAAAGGTGTTTATGGAAAGGTCCACAGATCCAAGATCTCCAGTTATCATTTCTGTGAAAGAACAAGTTGTCACTTGCCATCCACACAGAAGAAACACATGGAAAGAGCCTTATTTTTTTTTCAGTTGTCAAAATCTACCTACAGGAATTCCTTCCTGAGGTTCTTTCTGCATGTATGGTTATCTTTAGCAAGTCATGAGATGAAGACATCTTTTCCAGTGAGGAACACACACTGTGACTGCTTGTTGAAGATTAAAACAATGCTTTCTTGTGACCTGAGTCTTAGGCCAAAAGCTGTTCTCTGGGTGTCTGAACAGAGCAGATTTAGCTGCCAGTACCTCTATGGCCATACTGTTCATCCCCATAAGATGCCAGTTGCCATCAAAATTAATGGTTGGATAAACTAGCTGCAGAAGGTACTGACAAACTGAAGCAGTCTTTTGTTGTTTTTGATTTTGAGTGACCATCTTTCTCTGGAAGAGTCTTACTTAAGATTTTGCTTACTCAGAGAGGACACATTCTGGGATAGGTTCAAGTTTCCATGTCTTTTAGAAAAGAATGACTTGCCCCTGGTGTGAGAAAAAAAACAAAAGTGCCTTGAACCCGCTTAGGCCCAAGTGTGAATAAACAGAAAGCCTTGGACCCCTGCTCAAGTCAGCTACTAAAGCTATCCACCTGCCACACACACCCAAACTATGCTAAGTGAACCACCTACCTAAACTAGAAGCTTAGAGGAGAAAATTACTAATAGCTAAGCTTGCCTACCTACAGACAGGACAAAGCTATTTGTCTGGCAAGCCTTAAAATAAGAAAGATGTGGAGACTAAAGAGATAAGTCAGCAGTTAAAGCACTGGCTGTTCTTCCAGAGGACCAGGGTTCAGTTCCCAGCATCCACATGGTGGCTCACAGCCATCTGCAACTCCACTTCCAGGGGATCCAAAGGGCTCTTCTGGCCCCCTTTAGGCACCAAGTGTGCATGTGGTACACAGACATGCATGTAGACAAAATATTCATATACGTAACATAATATTAAATTTAAAATAAAATGGTTGTAGAATTTAAAGAAAAACCTGTGAATGTGTTTTGTTTGGTGCAGTGTTGCTGGGAAAGAAGACAAACCTGAGTGGCAAAGGGAAGGATAGCACCTAGAAGAAGGATGGCTGGAAGGGACTTATGTTGGGACTGTGAAGACTATTATGCGCACTTAATTAGAGTGCCTGCCTTTGGAGGCTGACTTCAGCCTTGCAAGGTCATGAAATGAACTGCCTCTGAGTCTCCAGTGCTCTTTTTATGAAGTGAGGGTCTTGGCTCCTCACATCTAGGATGATAAAAGACCTCCTTAGTCAGTCAGTGTGTGCTCAGGAAGTACTGCCGGATAATGTGGTAGATTGTTTGTCATACTAGGAGTGAACTTTAGCAGAGTCCTGTTTCCTCTTTAGTTCTGAGTTTAAGTAGGCCAAGATGAGATTATACAGAGGCTGAGGTGGAAGGAGGGCAGCCCACTACTCTCCAAAGGCACAGTCATTAGAGCCGGTGAAACAGACACAAAGCTCATGCCTACTCCTCACGGTCCTTACCTCCCCATCTTGCACTCTAACTCCTGCCCATCACCAGCAACTCCAAGCTCACCACTGGATGCTTCTCTGCAAGCTTACCAGGGCCACTGCCACAGAGAACCACAACTTCTGAGGACAATGTCACTAGCCCAACTCCCAACCCCCAATCCTTGGTCTGACTTCCTTACCAGACCTGCTCCAGAGTTCCTTGGAAGCTCTGACTCATCAGCCACAGCCAGGGCTGGTGTGTGACCTTCTCTTGACCCTTCATCTCACACCTCCTTCAATTTCCCAGCTCCTCTTTCATCGATAATACCCAATTTTTGTAAAAATTTCTCCTTCCAAAATATGCAGTGGTTCTGGTTTTATGACTCATACAATTATGGGCTTCCAATTTCTCCTTTCTGGACCAAGCTTAACGAAGCATGGACTAGATATTCCTGTGGACACACAGTGGTGCAAAGCTTTAAAAAAAAAAAAAGACCCCTGGTGCTTGTAGAAAACTACATGGCCTCTTATGAGTCCCTTTGAAACTAGCCCTTACCTCCATGCCCTACTTCCTGATTCCTAAGCCTTGCTAGCAGTTCATTCTTTGCACTTAGACACTTGTTCCTTGTAACGTGCAAGGTGCTTCATAGGCATATCTTTGAGACCACCCATATAAGAAGGATGTGAAATGGGCTGTCTCAATTTACCTATGAAGAAACTAAGAAACGTTAAAGTCATGTGGCTCCTAAGTGGTAAACTTAAGACGCCAACTCAAGCCTTCCAAAGACATTTTTCTGTTTCACGTGTTAATAATGGGTGATATGTTTATAGCAATTTTTCCCCTAAGACAGCTTCTCCCTCAGTGAGTTAATTTATACCCTACTATTAGGTGTCTCCATTAAAAAAGAAATATTGCAGACATTTGCAGAAGGGCAAGGGAACAGAAGCAAGCCTTGGGCAATTTTATGGGGCCAGAAAAGACTTAAGTAATCATTTAACACACTAGACTCCTTTTTAAAATAAGAAGTGTAGGGTGGGTGAGGTGGCTTTACCCAAAGGAGCCCTTTGCAAGCTTGGCAGCTTGCGTTCAATCCTTGGTTCCTTGTAAAAGTGAAAGGAGACAAGCTCCACAAACTTGTACTCCAACCTGTACCCTCATTCTGTGACATGTGCATGTATACACACCCAATAATAGTAGTAGTAATAATAATAGTAATAGTAATAGTAATAATAATAATAATAATAATAATAATAATAAAAGACAATACACAAAACAAATGACAAAGTAACACCCTGAATGAAAATAATAAAATTAGCACATTTTCTTCCATCACCTCCTATGGTCTCAATGTCTGTGTCCTCCAGAAATCCATATGTAGAAACCCAATCCCTGTTGTGCTCTATTAAGAGGTGAGATATTCAGGACATGACTAAGTTGTGAGGCAGAGCCCTCATGAATGAGATCACTATCCTTAAACATGAATCCCAATGTGAAAATAGCTTTTCCTGAAAATGTCTCTTGCCTTTAGAAACCAAACTTTTGTCAGACCTTGCCCCCAAGTTAACAATGTGCCTTGAGACTATTTGAAACTATGTAGTCAATCTGCTGTCCTACTGTGTGCTTGGCCTATTTAAGTTGCCTTTCAGAAAACAATGTAACCAACATTACTATGCCTAAGCTAAATAGTAACTTTAATCTTAAACTGGCCCAGAATCATGTATATCTGCATGTGTGTGTGTGTGTGTGTGTGTGTGTGTGTGTGTGTGTGTTGTGGTAATTATTTGCTGAAAGCAGCCAATATCTAGAAAGTGACCTTAAATAAAATAAATACCTGCCACAGAAGTTGGAAGCAACATGTGGATAGAGGTTGACACCATCTGTTTGTGGTTTTGAATGCTATTCTGGGTCAGTTGAAGGTCAGTAAAGCAACTCTTCCCTTTTAAAACTTTAAGATTTCCATTTTTTTTAAAAAAAAAACTATCCATCATTCTTTTTCCATATAGTATTTCCTGTGCTAAGATCTTTGTTAGGAACAGACAATTGGGCAGACATACACAAGACATTTATTTGTGGCTTGAAACCACAAACTACAGGCAGATGAAAGACACAGGGAGAAAGCAAAGTATAAAATTCAAATTTGGGTTCACTTTTAGTCCAAACTACTCAAGAAAAAAACACTCTTTTAGTTCTTGACTATGGTTTCAATTCATCCCAGGAGCTTTGGTTTGTCCTTCTGCAATATCAGGCCACAGCAGAAGCATATACTGAATTCTTACAGCACCATATCAACTGGCAACTATTATAGATTCCCTGGACCCTAGAACCACTAAAAATAGATTTCTATTATTTCTAATTTAGCTAGCTGAGGATATTTTGACAGAGACTCAAGTAGACTAATATACTCAACCCTATAGAATCTCTAAGAATCATAGGATTCTAAAGATTTTCATTTGTTATTCATGTCATGCTTCAGAGTGTCAAAGGTAAGATTTCAGCATAAGCTAACTCAGTCATTTTCCCCCTGGGACTCCATAAAGCAAAGCCCTCCCTGTGTCCTCTCTGTAATTCTTTTTAGGAAAAAAATTTAACTTTGACAGTTTTCAAAAAGTTATCAGTGAAACAAAAACTTCCAGCAAATAAAATCTTTGTAACTGTGTGAGCAAAGCAACCCAAAATTATAGACTGCATTCAGAACCAGTAAGCTGTAAAAAAAGATGAATCATGAAATAACATCTAATTAAACTCTTGTAGGACATAGTTAACTGCTATACTAGCTATTTTTCTGACCTAATCTTCCTTAGGGACTGTCATACATCAGCCTTAACTTTAACACTTAGTATAATATGACAATAGTGGCATTTTTGGAATGTTCTAAAATACAATAAACATATTCTAAATGCATATTGGTTTATTGTTAACATTGGAACTTGGACAATGTCTTGGTTTCATTGCTATGAAGTGATACCATGACCAAGGCAACTCTTATAAAGGTGAACATTTAATTGCGCCTGGCTTACAGGTTCAGTCTATTATCATCATGGTGGGAAGCATGGCAGCAAGCAGACAGACAAGGTGATTTAGAAGGAGGTGAGTGTTCTAGATTTTGATCCAAAGCAGCCAGAAGGAAATGGTCTCTCCAGCACTGGGAGGAGCTTAAGCATAGGACCTCAAAACCCACCCCCACGGTGACTCACTTCCTCCAACAAGGCCACACATACTCCAACAAGACCACACCTCCTAATAGTGCTACTTCCCATGGGCCAAGCATATTCAGACCACCACAGACAGCCATGGTAGTCTCATTTATAAAACCTCAGAATTAAAGTTAAGTGTACTCATATTCTTTGGAAGAATTAGACCACTCCACGCCAATGCATACTATCATTTTGTTATTGGTTGGTGTTGGTGTTGAGATTGTCACCAAAGGTGAATTTATTTCAAAACTCACATTACTGTGCTTACACACAAGAGACACAGCTTCCTTTCTTTTACTACATAGTCAAGACTGCCTAGGAAAAAATGCATTGATGTCACTTCTCTCTTCTTGTTCCCTGCTTCTATGAGATTCAGGTTGAGCATGTACTCCCTACAAAGGAAAAGTAAAGACAATCATGATCCTCCATGTGATTCAGGCAGATCCAGAATGCTTGTCAAGGATCTTTGTGTTATACAAACACTGCTTTGCTCCTTTGCTGGAAACTACAGACATCAATTCCTAATGATTTTAAGTTAGAAGAAAAGGACAGGTCAATGGAATCCTCTCACTTGAGCATCACTGAAAAGGAAGCTTGGAAAAATAATGAGATTTGCCAAAAACAACCAGCTAGTGAGTGACAGAGGACCTCACCTAGTCCTGCACATGATTAGGAAAAAGCACAATGTATATGTATTCATAAACAGTAGAAGAGTATGCGAGAATGGATAGGTAACTGGAAGGGGACAGGAAGGCATTTTCTGCAGTGAATGAAAAATGTCCTATATCTTCACTTGGTATGAATTATGCACCTGTAAACATTGGCTACAGTTTATTGAGCTGCCTAGTTAATGCGCATGTTTTTATTTATATAAGTTATACTTCAGTGAGCATTTTTTTAAAGTAAAAGATTCCTTGAGACCTAAACTGAAAATCTATAAGGAAGAGTCTGGCTTACTTGTTGGGCATTGTCATATCTCTGAAAGGAGATCAGCTCCTAGTCTTCCACCTGCCATCTCTATGGCTGTCCAAAAGAAAGAGAACAGAAACAAGGTTATTTGGGGGTAGTCTGGGAATAACAGAGATGTTGCCTTCATTTTACAAGTAAAAACATAATAAAATGACAAGAACCACACCCCCAAAAAATACACTATGTGAAATGTCTTGCAGTGCTGAGTGAAGAGCAGAATGTTCTCTTTGCAACCAAGAACATCTGAGACATGGCACTGTAATTTGAAGCCCCTGCAAAGTCCTCCAAATAAGAACAGAGCAGTGTTCACGGACCAAAAACACAGTGATTGTGAACCTTCCTAACTCTGCAACCCTTGAATACAGTTCCTCATGTTGTGATGGCTCCTTACCATAAAATTATTTTATTGCCACTGTGTAACTGTAATCTTGCTACTGCTGTGAATCATAATGTAAATAGTGGTGATTTCTAATGGTCTTCATTGGAACCCGAAAGGGATCACGACCCACAGATTGAGAACCAGTGCCATAACAGCAGCTCAAGAGTACCCAGTTATGCCTCTGCAGTCTGGGAAGGAACACCTGGTGATACAGAGGCTCCTATTCCATCTGTTCCTTCACTATCATGTAAAAGAAATGATGTAACCTAGGGGAAAGAAGGAAATGTCAAGGAAATTAAGATTGTATTTCTACTACCCAGTAGAATACGAGGCTCATAATAAACAAAAAACAGCTGTTAGTGTTAAAGAAAGTCACATTTTACATGCTTCAGTTGTCAAATGAGACCAGCCATCCCTACCCAACCTAGCCATAGAGAGGTCATGGCTTAATCTGGAAAGTGTCACTAGTACTTCTCACCTGGCAGTGTTGTTGCAAGGACTTTGAATAAAGCATGCACAGCGATTTACTGTATCTAACATTATTCCAGAAAAAAAGAATCCCCAGGCACTACTTAACATCGTCAAAAACTCTCTACTTACATAGGCATACAAGAGGCTGACAGTGATACTAGAACAGAATCTTCCTCCATGAAGATAAAATACATCAGAATTCCTCTATCTGATGTATATTTATGCCCATCAACCATATGAATGTGCAAACAATACCACATATCCATGGGGAGAACCATGAGAGAAAGTGAAATAAAAATGAAAACAAGTGTGGCTTGCCAGAGGCCAAGTCCTACCAACACCCACTCAGATAGCTTTTTCACTTTAAGAGACAGAAAATAGCAGAAGAGAAAGTGAAAGACACAAATTTTAGCCTAAGTGATGGTTGCTTTTAGTTTTAGCCAGTGCCTTTGTTTTGCTCCAGATTAAAGTAGTTATGGGATCTAAAATATGTGAGAAAGAAATGAACCTCCGTCATCTGGCGGTCCTATCAGCCACCCAGCTTCAGAGGCAGGTCAGTGATGAAGGGCTTTATTACTCGTAGCACAGATTCCTTACCTCTGGTGACATAGTAAAATCATGTGGATAGACTTTTCACAATGCTATCTCATAGGGTTCAATCTGCTAGGTTCTGATTCAATTAGTCAATGGTTTCAATGGTTTTAAGAAGGCTCCCTTGATGACCTGACTATAAAACCAGGGTTGAGATATTTCAGTCTGCATGCACACATGCAAAGGCATAGGCTTCCTTTCTATCCTACAGCAGATAGAACTCAGGTAAACAACTCTGGATGGGAAGAAATCTAGATTCCTTGAAATTAACTTGAGAGACCAGAAGCAATTCTCTGTTGTAATTCTGACAGGAAATAATGTGATCTCCAATGGCATGTGTACTTTAGAGATTTTAAAAAAAAAATAGCCCTTCCCATGCTGCAGAGAATGTTTACCAGGTAAACCACTAGTAATACAAGTATAAGGGCCTGAGCTCAAATTCCCAGGTGTACTGGCTGGTTTTGTGTCAACTTGACACATGCTGGAGTTATCACAGAGAAAGGAGCTTCAGGTGAGGGAATACCTCCATGAGATCCAGCTGTAAGGCATTTTCTCAATTAGTGATCAAGGGAGGAGGGCCCCTTGTGGATGGTACCATCTGTGGGCTGGTAGTCTTGGGTTCTATAAGAAAGCAAGCTGAGCAAGCCAGGAGAAGCAAGCCAGTAAGCAGCATTCCTCCATGGCCTCTCCATCAGCTCCTGCTCCTTGACCTGCTTGAGTTTCAGTCCTGATTTCCTTTGGTGATGAACAGCAGCATGGAAGTATAAGCTCAATAAACCCGTTCCTCCCCAACTTGCTTCTTGGTCATGATGTTTGTACAGAAATAGAAACCCTGACTAAGACAAATTGGTACCAGCATAGTGGGGTATTCCTGTGACAACCTGACCATGTTTTGGGGAGGACTGTGGAAGGACGTTGGAACTTTGGCCTAGAAGGCCCAATCAGTGTTAAGAGCTCTGTAGGATGTTGTGTAGGAGCTTGGAAGATAATGTTGAGAACAGTGCAGAAGATGTAGGCCTGGCTTGTGAAACTTCAGAGGGAAGGTTAAAGACTCTTACCAGGGCCATTGCTATTTTGACTGTGAAGAGTCTGTGGTTTTGGTTATCTGGGGCTGAAGAAATCAGCTGTGATTAACAAGATACCAGAACTACTAAAGCAAAACCATTGTGTTACTGGGACTATTGATGCTGTTTAGCTGGAGTAGGGAAATTGGCAGTGATTGGGAAGAGACCAGCATCATCGAGGTGAAATCTTCAGAGAAGTGTTTTCTGAGCGCACAGAGGCTGCATTCCAGAGATAGCCAGGGTTGTACCTTATGCTGTGGCTGGACTTGGTAATGTGTAAGAGTCATCCAGGTGGTACTGGTTTTGAAGGCATGAAGGAGTCATGAAGAGAAGCTGATGCCTGGGCACTGTGAGAGGCAGCGGAAGGCTGTTGGTGAAGGTGCAGCCTCAGTTGCAATTGATGGCCCAGGACTAAAGGGGTCATGCAAAGGAGGTGAGGCTTGGCACCATGGAGAGAGTCTATGAGAGGCTATTGGTAAAGCCTAGTTGCAGTGGAAGACAGCAGTGTTTTGGAGATGCCAGTACCATGAGATGACCACCAAGAACAGCAGCAGCAGTGGACTACAGGCATCTGGAGCCTAGAAGACGAGATGGTGTGCTACAAAGGGTAGAGCTGGAGAAGTGACCCAAACCCTTGCAAGAATCCCATAGATCATGAGTAGATCCCAGACATTGAATGGTTGGAGTTTGATTTTGATTTTGACTGTGACTGTGCCCTGATATATTTTCCCTCCTGAAAGAAGAAGGTATTTTAGTGGAGCCCACAGTTAAGAGACTTCTAATGATAAAAAGACTTAAATTATAAGAGATTAGATATTTTTAAAGGGATTGAAATTTTGATATGTAAGAATTTGCAAAGACTGTGGGACATTTAAAATTATTTACATCTTGGGGATGAATAAGAAAGTAAGGGATGAGGCTTAATAGTGATGTATTTGTGTGTCAAGTTGACAAGGGGTCAATTGTACTGGCTGGTTTTGTGTCAACTTGACACATGCTGGAGTTATCACAGAGAAAGAAGCTTCAGTTGAGAAAATGCCTCCATGAGATCCAGCTGTAAGGCATTTTCTCAATTAGTGATCAAGGGGGGAGAGCCCCTTGTGGATGGTACCATCTGTGGGCTGGTAGTCTTGGGTTCTATAAGAAAGCAGGCTGAGCAAGCCAGGGGAAGCAAGCCAGTAAGAAGCATTCCTCCATGGCCTCTGTATCAGCTCCTGTATCCTGACCTGCTTGAGTTCCAGTCCTGACTTCCTTTCGTGATGAACAGCAATTGGAAGTGTAAGCCGAATAAACCCTTTCCTCCCCAACTTGCTTCTTGGTCATGATGTTTGTGCAGGAATAGAAACCCTGACTAAGACACCAAGTCTATGGTAAGTTGGGTGTGGTAGCATGCATCTGTAATCCCATGATGAGATGGAAGGTGAGGGCAAGAGAATCCCTCAAAACTCATGCCAGCTAGCCTGGAGTACAGTGACAAACACATTGGAGACCTTTCTTCAAATAAGGTGGAAAACAAAGAGTAATTCTTGAGGTTTTCCTTTGACTTCCATATACATGCCATGTCTCATGTGTGCCCACACTACACACACACACCATATACATACAGATATATGTACATCAAATTGCACCACAAAAATAAACAGAGTTGGAGCAATAGCTAGGTGTGTAAAGGCTCTTGCTACATAAAGTCTGATGGCCTGAGTTCAAACTTTGGAACCACACAAAGACAGACAGAGATAATCAATTTTACAAAGTTGTCCTCTCTCTTCCAAAGATATGCTGTGGCATCTATGCTCCCCACTATCAACACCACATACATACATATCATGAACACATACAAATAATAAAATTTAAAATAAATAAATAATAAAAGAAAGCCTTTTCCCTTATACTATCTTATAGAGGAGAGATCTAAGACCAAAAGAAGGTCAACCTAATTTAGCTCAATAATGAGGTAGTCACCATGACTGAAACCTAGACATACTTTAACGAGCTAGGTTAGGTTGTAATTGGGTTACCTAATGCTAAAGGAGACAAGGAAACTCGAGACTTTCAAGGAGATACTCAGCAAAGCACCCGTGTTTTCCCTCTGCAGTGTTCTCATACTTGTTCCTTATCCATCTCCTCTGAGAGCTATAAGCTCTGTGGGGAGAGGAACGCTGCATGTCTCATTCAGCAGTGTATCCCCAGCATTTAACACAATGGCAGATACAAGTTTTCTCAAATATGTTTGTCCCCTTACTCACTTTTTGCTTTCTCTATAATTTCACAAGTTTTAGTACAATTGATTACATAGGACCTTTCCAATTTTTTTAAAGGCTTGTTCTTATTTCTAAGAAACAATTCCAGGGCACAGATAGCCATGCTTGCCATGTAACCTAACAATCTGAGTTTGTTCTCTGAAACCCACATTGTTGAAGGTAAAAATTGACTCCTGCAAGTTGTCCTTTGACCTCTGCACATGGATTATGGCATGCTCATGTATGAAAATGTACAGAGACACAAACATACACAATTCTGGAGAGAGAGAGAGAGAGAGAGAGAGAGAGAGAGAGAGAGAGAGAGAGAACACCTTATTTAGCTTTTGTGTTGCTGTGACAAATCACTTTGACCAAAAGCAACTAGGGAAGGAATACATTTTTGTTTTTTATCTACCAAGTTATAGTCCATCATTGAGAGAAGCCAGCACAGGACCTTGAAACAGAAACCATGGAAGAAGGATGCTTACTGGCTTGCTCACATGCTCATGTTCAGCTAGCTACCCTTCTTATGTAACAAGACTCACCTTCCTAGGAATGGTACTGCCCATAGTTGGCTGGGCCATCCTACACCAATTAGCAAATTTTTAAAAACTGCCCCATCCATCTTATTATGTTGAACTTAGGTTACAAAGTTTAGGCAGTCTTAACAATATTGAGTCTGTGATACGCTACACATAGAATCCATGAAGGAGGAGGCAATTCTTTTGTTGTTGTTGTTGTTCTTGGTTTATTTGGGTTTATCTCTTAGCTCAATGTCATGAGACCTTGGCATAATGTATGCATATTGACAAAAGGTATTTCAGGTACAAAATTCTTAATTCTGTGTCATAAATAAATTAGGATAAAACTGCAAGCCTTCCATGGAGTCATCTCAGCTACAGTGGTCCATCTTCTGTGCAAGAAGCAGCCTTTCTTTAGGCAGAAGGACAGACATTCCCACAAGCTTGGCAAACTCTTCTGATGTTAAGGATCCCCTTACTGAAACTATCTCCAGGGCTAAGGCCACCATTTCTTCTTCCTTGTGAGTTTGAAGCTCAATTACCATGAGACCACTGTCAAAGTCCGGGAGCCTGACAGGCAATTTCAGTGTTTCCAGCATCTTGCATGCATTTACTAAATCTTCTGGTGAAAGCAACTCCAGTCCTCGGGCACAGTACCCCTCTGTGAGTGACATTATCCCCCCACATTCCTCCAAAGGTGCCTGTAATATTCCAGCCAGCTGTTTGGCCAGCTACATGTGGTAATGTGTGCCTGTCTGAGCCATAGGTTTCTCTGGTAACTGGGTTAGCTGTTCCCATACTCAGCAAGTAAACCTGATGGTCTCACCTTCTGTGACATCACTTTGTTTTTCTTTAATCTTATTATCTATTGATTTTGATAACTCCATTTCCTTAGCCTTGATCATCAGCTTGCTCAGGTCTTCAAAGGCCTCAGAAATGTTTTTGTGGGTTTATCTTCTTTTTTCTTCAAATTTCCTTTCAATACCTGCAATTTCAACAGCTCTTACTCTTCCTGCCTGGGGTCCTTTATTTGTTTGTAGTTGACTGGGAAACTGGCACGGTCTCCCATCTTCTCTGTGTCATTTCGCTGGTAAAACTCAATCTGGCCATGTTCTTTGAAGGGGAGTTTGATGTAGGAGTTCTTACTGCTCTGGAATGGACCAGGCTCTTTGTTAGAAGGAGCTTGGTGCAGATGAATCACGATTTTGGTTCTCTTCCCAATTCCAGCCATCTGCTCCTCAATGAACACAATCTGAGACAGGGGAATGGCCATGCAGCACTCATTATTTTTCTGGTCTCCTCAAATCAGCTGGTGTGTACTAAGAAGAGTCCCAGCATCAAATTTTATCTTCTCCTTGCCATCATTGACTCACAACCTGCACTGCTGGATCACCAGGGTCTCATTGATATCCAGGAGTCTGCTGGGCTACATGAGCAGTCCATGGCCACCACCCAGCCAGCTCCTACCACTTGCCAGTACTCCCAGGCTGCAACAGGAGGCAATTCTTCAATTGAGGTTTTCTCTTCCCACTTGTGTCAAGTTGACTAGCCATCACACTCATAAATAAATAAATGTGAAAATTAAGTTAAGAGCTCCAGATTGTAACCCATAATATTACAAAGCATGGGTTAAATCTTTGATGTTTCAGCAATGTTTTGAGGTACTGAGTATTGAACCCAGGGTCTCGAATATCCTAAGCAAGAGATCTACCATTGAGCTACTCCTCAGCCCAGTCCGAAAATTTGGAAATGGCCCATTGCATTGAGTAGATCAGTATGTTCCCAGGGGCAGATTAAACAAAATTTAATCACACATCCAAACAACACTTGGTTCCACATCCCTATGCTTTGCACCTTAAAAGATAGAAAAGCATATCCAGATAGATGCTGCACACCTCTTACCAACTCCTTCACTGATAGTGTTCTCACAGTGTTATTTTCTGCAAAGAGCAAAATCAATAGTTCAGTGTAACCTTAGCATTAAGAGGATTCCTCGCAACTCTCAAAATTCCTTTAATTGAATCTCCAAAGTCTGTGAAAAGGAAATCTAAGCCAGCATACAGTATGCATATAAATCCTTACATCTGGCCCTTTCTTAGTTCCAAGCTGCCAGCCTAAGGGTTTAGGGAAGGCAGTGGGGAAGAAAGTTCAGCATGAGGCTTTAGAGGCCCTGAACAAGAAGGGGCCCAGAATTTTCAGAACCAGATAGATATGTGACACATAGCTCTCTTCACTGCATGCCAAGGGGAAACACACTAAGGTGGCTTTCTCTTGTTACTTTGTTTTCACAGAAGCCTAGCCAACATGCAAGTAGAGTGGATTCTATGTGTCACATATCACAGACTCAATATTGTTAAGACTGTCTAAACTTTGTAACCTGAAAGTTCATCATGATAATAAAAAAATCACATTGATGATTTTTATAGATGTTAATAAATTCATTCTAAAATTTCTAAAGAAATGCAGGACATTGACTAGACAGATTAGAAAAAAGACAGAAGACTAGGAATACTCTTTTGAATTTTAAGACCAACAAATCAAAGCATCTAAGAACTGGAGAAAAACATTGTTATTCATAGGAAAATTGAAAATAATATACAAATTAACAGAATTATTGTTCATAATATTGAGTGTCTACTTTAGAATAATCTTCAGAATTACCTACAGAAAAATAATATGTGCCCAATGTACTATCAGTTTATTCCATTTTTAGAAATACAGCCTAGAAAACTCATACATGCTTATAGTAAGGAGAAATTTAAAACCATATAAATAAGATTGTATTCATGTTAGGAACAAATAGAGAAATAAGGAAACCAATTCAAATACCTCTCAGTAATAGATGAGATACATAAGTCATAAACATCACATGAAGGAACATTATATAACAGTGAACTAAGTACTTAACATCTTGTCTACAGATTCCACTTCTGATCCTATATAATGTCTTCTGAGTGCTGGCAATGAGTCACAGGTTGGACCAGGATGGAAGAGGAGGTGGCTCAACAAAACCCCAAATCTTGGTCAGACTCAGGAAGCAAACTCTATGGACAACCTAACAAACAATGGCCTGCACATTTTTATTTCCCTGGGTCATCAATGTCTCCAGTCTCTGGAGTTTGAATGGATCACTATAAAATGACTCCAAAAGAAGCTTTTACATTCAATTTTGTGTATCAAATGCACCAAGTATAGAGTTAGATTAAATCTCTTCTTAGTTCCCTGAGTCTTTTGATCAAAATAGAAAGGGTTCTTTTCTTCTTTCATTGTGATACATAATAGCATATGTCTTATCCTAGGATTGTCACCAATTTCTCAATAATAATTTTGCTTTCCATTCAACCCACATAAAAGCTCACTGTTTCAGCTTTTGTAAGCACTAGTTTGACTGAGGGTAACAAGCTTCCTGAAGGGCTACAATGTGTTCATGTCTTCTAGTTAGCATTGACATCCTTATTCAACAGCACAGTTCCCCTATTTAAGACATTATGAATCTACTTGATTTTTCCTTGTCTTTTTCTCCCACGAAAGTTAGGAGAAAACCATTTCAGAGACACTTCAGTTTTCAGTCACCCAGATTTGAACTATTCTTTTGTTCTCACATACACAGCCTCGAACAAAATGGCTTCCAAGAATACAAATCACATCAGGGGCCATCTGTAAATGACATCCCTCTGACCTGTAAACCAGTATGTGTCCATCAGCTTGTAGAAGGCTACTTTCTTGTTGCATTTTCATACTGAGGAGGAAACAGACAAAACTCTAAATTCTGGTGTTTCCTCTTATAAGGACATTAATCTGGGAGAGTAAGATGGCTCCGCAGGTAAAAACACTTGCTGCCAGACCCAAAGACCTGAGTTCAATCCCCAGAATTCACACGGCGAAAAGACAAAACCAATTTCCCTAATGTCTACATACACTCCATGATGCACACCAGTCCACATACACATAAACACTTACAGACACAAATAAATAAATAAATAAATAAATAAATAAATAAATAAATAAAAATTTTAAGGTGGGAAGAGCTAGAGAGACAGTTTAGCTGTTAAGAACTGCTCTTGTAAATGGCATAAATTCAGCTCTCAGCACCCACATCAGGTAGCTGACAACCTCCTGTAACTCCAGCCCCAAAGAATCTGATATCCTCTTCTGGACTCAACAGCCACCTGAAATCCCACATGCATACACACACACACACACACACACACACACACACACACACACACATACATACACAATTTAAAAGTTAATCTTACAAAAAGAAAACAAAGACACTAATCCCATAGGATCATGGCTCCACCTTTACAATATCATTTGACATTAATTACTTCCTGAAGTGGAAACTTCTGGTTTCTTTGGAAAGTCAGGAAAACAAGTGATGTTTTCCTGTGGCACACAGGTAAAAGAATGTTTTGCTGAAGCAGACACAGGTGAAAGAATATTTTGCTATAGCAAACACATGGAAGGAGACGTGATGTTTAGAAGGAATACAAATATGACCCCACAGACAGTGGAAGCCCAAGCACTGGCTTGTCTTGCTCCACCTTGCTAGTCTTCACTGAGACACACATATATTGGTTCCCCTTACACAGCATTGCTGAGCTTTCCTTGTGGTGACTTCATAGAGAGAAACTCACCAAAGAACTTCTCGTGAAGGTCCTGCAGCTTCTTGCTACTTCCTCCCACTCTGGCCAGGAACAGTTGTTAACTTCAAGGAAGCAGTTGCTATCCCATAGTCAAAATTCTGACCCATAATTGTTCCTGTCTAAAAGAACTGCAGGGATCGAAATGGAGAGGAACCTGAGGAAAAGGAGGTCCAGTGACAGGCCCAAAGTGGGATCCAGCTCAGGGGGAGGCCTCAAGGCCTGACACTATTACTGACAATGTGGAGTGCTCACAGAAGGGGACTGTCATAGTCAGGGTTTCTATTCCTGCACAAACATCATGACCAAGAAGCAAGTTGGGGAGGAAAGTGTTTATTCAGCTTACACTCCATGTTGCTGTCCATCACTAAAGAAAGTCAGGACTGGAACTCAAGCAGGTCAGGAAGCGGGAGCTGATACAGAGGCCATGGAGGAATGCTGCTTACTGGCTTGCTTCTCCTGGCTTGCTCAGTTTGCTCTCTTATATAACCCAAGACTACCAGTACCAGCCCAGGGATGGTACCACCCACAATGGGCCCTCCTCCCTTGATCACTAATTGAGAAAATGTCTTGCCACTGGATCTCATGGAGGCATTTTCTCAACTGAAGCTACTTCTCTGTGATAACTCCAGCTTGTGTCAGCTGACACAAAACCAGTCAGTACAATTGACCCCCTGTCAACTTGACACACAAACACATCACCATTAAACTTCAACCCTTACTTTCTTATTCATCCCCAAGACCTAAATAACTTTAAAAGTTCCACAGCCTTGCTTACTAAAAGTTCAATACCTTTAAAATATCCAATATCTTTTACAATTCAAGGTCTTTTAAAAATTCAAAGCCTCTTAACTGTGGGCTCCACTAAAATACCTTCTTTCTTCAAGAGGGAAAAATATCAGCCCACAGTCACAATCAAAAGCAAAATCAAACTCCAACCATCCAATGTCTGGGATCCACTCATGATCTTCTGGATTCCTCCAAGGGCTTGAGTCACTTCTCCAGCTCTGCCCTTTGTAGCACACACTTTGTCTTCTAGGCTCCAGATGCCTGTAGTCCACTGCTGCTGCTGTTCTTGGTGGTCATCTCATGGTACTGGCATCTCCAAAACACTGCTGTCTTCCACTGCAACTAGGCTTTACCAATAGCCTCTCATAGACTCTCTCCATGGTGCCAAGCCTCACCTCCTTTGCATGACCCCTTTAGTCCTGGGCCATCAATTGCAACTGAGGCTGCACCTTCACCAACAGCCTTCCGCTGCCTCTCACAGTGCCCAGGCATCAGCTTCTCTTCATGACTCCTTCATGCCTTCAAAACCAGTACCACCTGGGTGACTCTTACACATTAGCAAGTCCTGTCAAAGCACGAGGCACAACCTTGGCCATCTCTGTAACACAGCCTCCTAGCTCTCAGAAAACACCTCCCAGAAGACTCCATCCCAATGATGCTGGTCTCCTTTCAATCACTGCCAATTTCCCAGCTCCAGCCAACCAGCACCAATAGTCCCAGCAATGCAAAGTCCTCACTTAAGTAGTTTTGGCATCCTGTCAATCCCAGCTGACTCTTTAGCCCTAGCCAACCAAACCCACAGAATCCTCACAATCAAAATAGCAATGTTCCTGATAAGAGTCTTTAATTTTCCCTCTGAAACTTCACAAGCCAAGCCTCCATCTTCTGCACTGTTCTCAACATTATCTTCCAAGCTCCTACATAACATCCCACCAAGCTCTTAATATCGAATGGATCTTCTGGTCCAAAGTTCCACAGTCCTCCCCAAAACATGGTCAGGTTGTCACAGGAATATCTCGCTACACTGGTACCAATTTGTCTTAGTCAGGGTTTCTATTCCTGCACAAGCAGCATGACCAAGAAGCAAGTTGGGGAGGAAAGGTTTATTCAGCTTACACTTCCACACTGCTGTTCATCACCAGAGGAAGTCAGGACTGGAACTCAAGCAGGTCAAGAAGCAGGAACTGATGCAGAGTCCATGGAGGGATGTTAACTTACTGACTTGCTTCCCCTAGCTTGCTCAGCTTGCTCTCTTATATAACCCAAGACTACCAGCCCAGGGATGGTACCACCCACAATTGGCCCTCCTATCCTTGATCACTAATTGAGAAAATGCCAATTGAGAAAATGCCTTACAACTGAATCCCGTGGAGGCATTTTCTCTACTGAAGCTCCTTCATTGTGACAACTCCAGCTTGTGTCAAGTTGACACACAAAACCAGCCAGTACAGGGACCTATCATGACTGCCCTCTGAAAGACCCAACAAGCAGCTGAAAGAGTCAGATGCAGATATTTGCACCCAACCAATGGACAGAAGCTGCTGACCCCTGTGGTTGAATTAGGGAAAGGCTGAAAGAAGCTGAGGAAGAGGACAACTCTGTAGGAGAACCAGCAGTCTCAATTAACCTGGACCCCAGAGATCTCTCAGACCAACTAAGCACCAACTAAGCAGCATACATTAGGTGATGTGAGGCCCCCAACACATATACAAAAGAGGACTGCTGGGTCTGGACTCAATCAGAGAAGATGCACCTAACTCTCCAGAGACTTGAGGCCCCAGGGAGTGGAGAGGTCTGGTAGGGTGGTGTGGAGGGGTGGGAACATCCTCTTGGATATGGTGGCAGGAGGAGGAGGTGATAAATGTGGAATAGTCAGAGGGTAGACCAAAAGGGGGATAAAGTATGGACTGTAAAACAAAAAAAAAAGATTAAAGAATAAATTTTGAAAAAAGAAAAAAAAGAGTCCCTTGAAATATATGTTTACTGTGTGTGACTATGCTTACAATTGGATATATATAGAATATCCATTGCCCTTTGTTCTCAAGTTAGATATCTGCTAACATTCCAATTGAATCTTAGTTTCTCTCTGTGTTATGACATACATAAGCTATGTGAAAAGACATCTCAGAAAAGTTTCATATCTTCCTCCCATTCTCTTCCTTTCAACTTCACATTCCTGAAAGGCAAGCATTTTAATAAATTTTTAAAATTATTTTTCCAGCATGTCTTTCTGCAAATAGAAGTCAAATGTCTACATATATCCTCATCTCTTACTCTTTTGCTGCACAAGGCATCAGTACTACATTTTGTGTCTTATGACAACAAACAGCCTGAGTCCACTCTAAATTGGTATCTTTCTCAACCCATTTTCATTACACACAAAACTCCATTATATACAGGCAGGTGGGATGGTTCAGTGGATGAGGCACTTGCCTTGCAAGCCTGAAAACCCAAATTTGATCCCTGGGAGCCAGATAAAGGTAGAATAAGAGAATACATTCCATGAAGCTGTCTTCTGACATCCCCATGCATGCAGTGGCAAACAAAAATCCTCCCCTACACATACAATAATACATGTTTAATGCCATGCTATAAACAGGCCACAGATTATTTTAACTGATCTCTGTGTCATATGTATTTTTACCCATATCAATCTTTTGCTATTTAAGTCTCACTACTACCAATAATTTTGTTGCTCTATCTCTTCATGACTATGCAGAAGTATCTTTTCCACCGATTTCTAGAAGAGGAATTCCTAGGAATTCAAAGAGTAAATGTGTCTGTGATTTCATTGGAGGTTATGAAACTCCTACAAGACATACATGAAGACTATCCAAGTTAGATATCTGCCATCATTCCAAATGAATCTTCATTTCTGACTCTGTACATACAACATATATAAGCCATACAAAAGTTTGGGAAGATAGAGCTAGGTGAATATATATATATATATTCCTTACTTGGGAATCAGAAACAGGAGAATTGCCATGAGTTCAAGCCAAGCCTCAGCTACATACTGTGCTCAAAGCCAAAGCTACAAAGCAAGACCCTGTCACAAAGAAAGAAAGAAAGAAAGACAGACAGACAGACATAGGGTTGGAGAGATGGCTCAGCTATTAAGAGTACTTGCTGCTCTTGCAGAGGACCTATGTTCAGTTCCCAGCACCACATAAGGCAGATCACAAGTACCAGAAACTCCAGTAATAGACTCTGATGCCCTCTTCTGGCCTCTGTAGGCACCTATGTGTGCATGGTCCACATACAAAAAAGCAGGCACATACATGCATTCATTAATTACAAATACAAAAATATTTTTTAAAGAACAATAGCAAAAATAGGTTTGGAGATTTATGGTATTATCTATTGTACAATCTAATATTTTTTAGTATAGAATAGTGTTTTATCTAGGGCATAGGGAGGGGAGTCAAGAGGGTAGTAGAGGCAGAGAGAGAGAGAGAGGAGAGAGGAGAGAGGAGAGAGGAGAGAGGAGAGAGGAGAGAGGAGAGAGGAGAGAGGAGAGAGGAAAGGCCGGAGGGATGAGAGGACAGAGCAAGAGCAAGAAAGCAAGAGAGGAACAAGAGAGCCAATCTAATCTTAATATGTAATCTAATCTCTCTTTAAGTGGCTTCTAGATTTGGAGTACTTAGAAAGGCATTCATTACTCAAATCTTATAAAGAGCATCACCTATGTTTTCTATTGATTGCTTTTAACTTTTTTAAAATTTTTACTGATATGAAGGAATTTATGGTGTGTGGAAAGGTTTTTGTGTCATGGATGTCTACTTTTACTTAAGTCTTATATTTTAGTGAAAGATTTGGCAGCCCTGAGCATCTTCCCTCTCCTGTTCATTACCTACAATTAGCTCTGCCCATTCATTAGTCCAAAATATCCCACATGAATATTCATTTGCCACACACTTATCTCCATCCTTTCCCCAAGACATCTCAGGTGTCTCATCTCTTCCAGATAAAACTGTTATAAATACACATAGTCAAAATGCTCATATACTTAAAATAATAATGGATAAACAAAATAAGTATATTTTGTTTAAGAGTCTATGTGCTTAAAATCTTTTTTTGAGATGGAGAAACAGCTCAGTAGGTAAGAGTGAATGCATGGTCATACATACCTCTAAGCCTGGTATTAGGGGCAGAGACAGGCAGATAACAGGAGCTCCCCTGCCTAGCCAGCCTAGTCAAAGTGCCATGTGTCAGGTTCGGTAAGAAACCTCCTATATTGGGGCATCTAACACCCTCAGGCCCAAGGGCCTCTCCTCCTCCTGAAGGCTAACAAGACCCTCCTCTGTCACATATGTGGCCAGCACCATAGGTCCCTCCACGTGTATTCTTTGGTTGGTGATCCAGTCTCCGGGAGCATCGGGAGGTCAGGCCAGTGGACACTGTTGCTCCCTCCATGGGGCTGCCAACTCCCTCAGCTCCTTCAGTCTCTTCTCCAACAAAGGGAAGATGAGAGTGGTGGGTGGGTGGGTGGGGGAATACCCCCATAGAGGCAGGGGGAGGGGAGGAAATAGGGAGGTTCCAAAGGGGAGATCTGGAAAGGGGTAAACATTTGAAATGTAAATAAAGTATCAAAAAAAAAAACTTGCCTCAAAAAATAAGGCAGAAAGCAATAAAGGAAGTCGCCAATGCCTTCCTCTGGCTCACAAATGTGCACATATACCATATGCATATCCTATACATGCCTTCAGAGCTATGCATACATTTAAAAAATGAAATTTATTGCTATAAAACTCAAGCTGATGCTTATACCTGAAACATAAACATGTAAACTGGAACCAGTACTTTATATTTTGACCTTAATCAATGAAAGTAGAACTGAGTATCTTTGGTGGTTTGGAAGAAAATGGCTCCCATAGGCTCATAGGGACAGCACTATAAAAAAATATGTGACCTTGTTGGAGTAGGTGCGGCATTGTTAGAGGAAATGTGTCAATGGGGATGGACTTAGAGGTCTCAAGTGCTCAAGCAAAGCCTACTGTAGCATTCTGTTCCTGCTGCCTGCCAATCCAGATATAGAACTCTCAGCTCCTTCTCTAGCACCATGTCTGCCTGAACACCACCACCTCTTTCAGCTGCTTGTGGGGCCTTTCAGAGGGCAATCATGATAGGTCCCTTTTTGTGAGTGCTTCATAGCCTCAGTAATAGCATCAGGTCTTGAAGCTTCCCCTGGACCTGGATCCCACTTTGGGCCTGTCACTGGACCTCCTTTTCCTCAGGCTCTTCTCCATTTCCATCTCTGCAGTTCTTTCAGACAGGAACAGTTATGGGTCAGAGTTTTGACTGTGACTTTTTAAAGATTTTTTTGGTCTCAAATGGCTTAGTTTGGGCATTTTTTTAAACCTTACTGGCTTACTGGTCCTTTGCTTATATATGTTAGTTTCTGATTTTGTAGATTTTTTTGCACTCTGTGTGTGTGTGTGTGTGTGTGTGTGTGTGGTGTGTGTGTGTGTGTGTGTATGAGTTTTTCTAACCTTTTCTTTTTTGTTGTTTTGTTTTATTCTGCTTTGTTCTATTTATCTATTTTTTTTCTAAAGAGAAAAAAAAGGACATGGTGTTGGGTGGATGGGAAGTTGGGGAGGATCCGGGAGGAGATCAGGGCTGGAAAACTGTGATCTGAATATATTGCATAAAAATTATTTTAATTTAAAAACAAAAGAAAGAGAGAAGTATCTCAGTGCATGCCTGTAATCCAGGCACCAGAAAAATAGAGAAACGAGGACCAAAAGTTTAAGGTCATCTTCAGCTACAAAGAGAGCTCAAAGTTGGCCTGGACTATTTGAAACCCTGTTTACAAAAATCGAAAAAAGAAAATAAATAAAGAGGGAGGTGCTATTACTCAAGACAGGACAAACCAGATGACACACTAATAGATGACAGAGAATGCAACTCAATGACATTTTCTTACTCTTCTGTATTGAGAGTGGTATTTGGACTAGAAAGGATAAATCAGATAATATTATGAATAATGCCAGGTATGGTGGTACATACCTTTAAACCCAGCACTCAGAGAGTTGAGGTAAGCCAATCTCTTTAAGTTTGAGGCCAGCCTGGTCTATATAGCACATTCTAGGCCATCTAAGGGTACATGATGAAATGTTGTCTGAAAAAAAAAATAAGAATAAACCAAAGCCTGCCTATAATCCTGAAGGGATAGATCTCTGGGACCATCATGGCCAGCAGATTAATGATCCACAGGAGGCAAGAAGGTAGTTCATCTCAACACAACTCACCCAGTGTTGGTTCAAACTTAGGAAGTCTGACCCCAAGTAGTTTATCTTAGGCATTTTTAAGCACCTCACAATTTGGTGAAAACTTTCCTGGTGATAATTAACTCTGCCCTGAATGTACAATAAAGCAAAAAACATGACTACACCAAAACTGTATTACCTCTTCCATAAAGATGGCTTCTGTAGATTGACTATATATGACATCATCCAAAAAAGTCAGTTCTATAGATTGATTAAAGGTCTAGGGGAGTGTCCAATGTGGTCTTAGCCAGGCAGGTAGCACAAAAATCACCAGGCTATTAATCACATCTGTTCCCAGCTTTCTAGGAAGATAACAGATTTTGTATCCCTTTCCTTGAAAGGATAAACCTGTGTTTTATCAACAATCCGGGTTCTCTTAGTGCTGATCCTTGAGCACAAGAACCTCAGTGCTCATTAACATGACATAACACAAGACAAGCACTTGGGAAGTAGAGGCAGGCGAATCAGGAGTTTGAGATCATCTTTGACTACATACCAAATTGAGGTCATCCTGGGCTACATGAGACTTGTCTCTAATATGAAGTGGTAGTAATATAGAGGTATAATATATAGATGAAGAAGGGTAAAAAGAATACAAGAAGGTAGCAAATTTCTTAAGTTCTTCGTCTTGAAACACTTATATATCTCGGGAACCTAGAAAAATTTGAACATGAGGTAAGATTTATGAAGTCTAAGTAAATAAGAATTATGATGAGAAAGGTGCCAAAAGCATAAACAGGCCAGAGGGTCCAAATTCTTAAGAGGGCAAAAGAGAACTTCATCTCTATAGATTAATGAGCAATTAATTTATAGAACAAGGTCCTAGAGTAGGTTATTGAAAGAACTATTTATGAAGACTGAAAGATTGAAGTGGTGTTCATGAAACTCAAGGATTCACTTGGGATGAGTAACATCTGGCCATTTGATTTTCATTACTGGCAGAGACATCTAAGTGGGCTATCTAAGAATGCAGTACCCAGCAAGAAGATGAAAATTAGCAAGTCATTAACAAAGCCCATAAAGATGTCCTGAGGGACAGACTGAATGAGGTAGGTTGATTTTTAGTAATTGAACACCCTTCCTTCCTAGATCTAATTGCTAAATCAAGAAAACCTAGGCAAAAGTCCTAGTAGCTTCCTAAAGGCTCTATTCTTGTCTATGACTATTCAATATATTGATCACAGATTTAGAAGAGATAATTGATATTGAGCTCATCAAATATGGATGGAATGGATAAATTAAGTAATACACAAAAGTGTCATAATCTATTATAGATCCAAAGATGCTTCAAATAGATTTTTAGTTATTTCATTGCATGATTGCATTCCTCCTACTGGAAGAGTCCATCTTAGTACATGGTTCTAAGTTCTACATGAATGGCTCATGAGTGGACAAATAAGTGAATGAGTAAATAAATTAAGGATAGACAGAGTCAAAGAGGGCAAGGTTAATAATGGAAACTGACAGTTAACTGCCAAAATATGCCCCTCCCTTCTTGCATAAAAATGGAGCGTGTTTAGGCATGTATATGTTCGACTCTATTTCCCAGCCTCCTTTGCAGTTAGGAATGGCCATGTGCTGAATTCTCACTCACTAAATGTTGACACACATGATAGAGCCTACTTTGAGATCTCAAGACGCTGCCATGGGTCTTATGTATTCTCTTTATTTTTCCCCTACTATTGGAACTGCTGTAAACTTGCCACTAGCCCAAAATAAAAAAATCAGGTGAAGATATTTCCCTGGGAGAAAGATTGAGCTATACATTGGAAGTGGTCTAGATGACCATAACCAAGCTGTAGAGGTTTGGTCTGTTGCAATGTACTGTAATGCTAAATTCTGAACCCCAAGATCTGGTCACTCATGTATACCATCTTTTTTTTGTTTATACCTTGTTCCTGCCCCACAGGTTATCTGTTATTGGTTAATAAAGATGTCTACAGCCTGTAGCCAGGGAGAAGAGAGGTAGGAAAGACTTTGGTTCCCAGGCTTAGGGTCTGAGGCAGGGACCACAGGGGAGAAGAGAGAGGAGGAAGAAGGAAGAAGGCACCATAGAGTATGTGGAGCACATGGGCATGAGGGCCAGTCATTTGGAGTAGGAGCAACCCAGGCAGAACATGACAAGTGATATCTCAGGGTTATTGACAGGAAAGCAGACAAAATAACATAGAGAGTTGATATCTTCCCAGCTCTAACACTTCAAGGCTTATTATAAGTATAAAGTTTTGTGTCTTATTTGGGAACTAAATGGTCTAAGGTGGGGTAGAAACCCCCAAATAAAATTTACCACAACACCAATGGTGTTGATGACCATTGATGACCTGGAATAATCTCACCAAAATGCTTTTATGAAATATGATCCACTTGGTAGTGGGTTTCTTTATTATACTGCTTAATCTTCATTTTAACATGAGGCTTATTCTGGTTAGTTCTTTGTCAACTTGGCAGAAGATAGGGTCATCTAGTGTCTTACTTAGGGTTTTATTGCTGTAAAGAGATGCCATGACCATGGCAACTCATATAAATGGGAACATTTAATTGGAGTTGGTTTATACTTTCAGAGGTTCAGTCTAGTACCATCATGGCAGGAAGCATGGCAGCTTATAGGCAGACATGGTGCTGGAGAAGGAGCTGAGAGTTCTACATCATGATCTGAAGGCAGCCAGGAGACTGTCTTCTTCAGGCAACCAGGAACAGGGCATCTTCAGCACTAGACAGAGCACAAGGAGTCCTCGAAGTCAGCCTACACAGTGATATACTTGTTCCAACAAGGCCACACCTGTTCCAACAAGACCACACCTCCTAATAGTGCACTTCTCATGAACCAACCATATACAAACACAAAAACCTGTGGGGGCCAAACTTATTCAAACCACAACACTTAGGAAGAGGGAATCTCAACTAAAAAAAGAGCCTCCATCAGATTGTAACTTTGGAGCATTTTCTTGCTTAATGTTTGATGTGGAAAGGCTCATACCACTGAGGGTGGTACCACCTCTGAGCAAGAGGCCCTGCATTATTTAAGAAAGCATACTGAGCAATCCATGAGGAACAAGTCAAGAAGCAACATTCCTTCGTGGTTCCTGCTCTCACTTTAGTTCCTGCCCTGACTTCCCTCAACGTTGCATGTGATGTAAAAATTTAAGTCAAATAAACCCTTTCCTTTCCCAGTTGCTTTTGATTGTTTTTGTTAAATCACAGCAACAAATTTCAATGTGAGGTTTCCCAGCCAAAAAAGGCAGTGAGCCAGAGACAAATGGCATGGAATGTCTTGTTATAAGAAAAACTCAATGACTATACACATACAGAGTAGAACAAACTAGCTTAAAACTTCACATGCAGAAAACTCAAAGAGTTTTGATTGACTAGATGTAAGCTTAGCTTTTTCTCACCCTAATTTTAATATGGGCCCCTAAATGCTTTAACCTCCCTTCTAGCCCACCACCAACCAGTGATAGTAGAAAAGAAAAATTATTAGGATACAGGGGAAGTTGACCTGTTTAGAATTTGCTCTTTGGAGCAAATCCTATCTCTGTTGTCCACAAACCAATAGTTCGGTTCACAGGATTCAGCAGTGATCAGCTTGATTCACTTGCAAATACTTCACAAATACACTAGCAGTCCAGTTCAGTAGTATCGAGATAGCAAATACAAATTAGCAGTGGTGGCATAACCTAGCAGAAACAGCCAGGCCTCTGCCAAATCATAATGCAGCAACAGGAGTGACCAGGACCAACTAGCAGGGACACCAGAAGTTCTCTGCTGTGCCCTCTCAACGAAGCTAAGATCAATGAAGACAAAAGACCAAGAAGTGTTGCAAGGCTGGCTACAGAAGTCCCTGTCACTGTTCGTTGAGTTCTATTTATACTCCCTCCAAACATCACATGTCCTCCATGGATCTTGCCTCACCATATGTCTTGCCTTAGCATGTGAGTCTGTCTTAGCAAAACTCCATGTGAGTCAGTATCAGCTGACATCACTCTGGCAATTGGCAGAGTCAGAACACCAACAGAAGCTTTTTGCTGCATTTCTGTCTATGGAGTCATGACAAATGGAGCTCAGCTATGCAATGTAAAGCAGACCAATACATGTGTGTCATTAGCTAAGAATCATGCATCCTTTCAAGTGTTTGCTTTAGCAAAACATCCTTTCACCTGTGTCTGCTTCGGGAAAACACTCCTTTACAGGTTTGCCCTAGCAAAACACCATCCTGACTTTCCAAAGAAACCATACGTTTCCACTTCAACTAGAATATGAGTATAATTCAATAGTGTATAGCTGGTTGGGGATAGGGGCAGTGACCACAGTTCTAAAGGTGTGCCATACACAGTGAGAACAGGAATGGTGGTACTGAAGCCTTTCTGGCCTACTCAGACCATGGCTGGTGACCTTCATTTCACAATGCAAATGCATGCTTCTTCCATGGGACATATGATATGACATAGCTTCTAGGATCTTGACTATACCTCAGTAGTCCATAGATTCTAGTAATCTCAGTTCATGTTGGGTTTTTCTTTCAGTTTTTTTTTTAATTGAGGTGAGACTTGCCTATAATTCTCATGTGAATTGCATGCAGTAGGTCAAGCAATCTAGATGCCCCTAACCAAGAATAATCAGAGAAGATACATCAGGATGGTGAGCAAATGTAATATTCTGTCTCCAGAGTATTTGTTGGACTTAGTGGAAAGAGAATAGCTAACCACAATGAAAGAAAACCTCAGGGGACAAAATAGTAGATTGTTTCAAACATTTGTGGCATGAGGAAGGGAAATAAGATATATTTTCAATGAGTCTGAAAATCTTCAATTTGAAGCAGCAAGAGAAACAGCAGTGCTCGACATAATCTTAGTGGATAAACATCTAGATTTTAGAAAGTACTAACAAAAAGATGCTCATTTTGATTTACAGAGGAATTCTTCCCTTTAGAATGGGATTTGCCTTGTGGTTAATCTAATAGTAATTTTCTCTATGCATTTAATATTTTTGACTTGTAAAATGAGCTTGCAGGCAGGACTACACTGAATCACAATCATCAAGAATAATACGAAACGAGTTTAATAAAAGGAACTATTGAGAAGAATAGGGGAGGCCACAGGGAACGTACAAGGAGTAGCTAGTAGCAACAGGAAAGTAAAAGGCCAAGGGGAAGAAGTTACAGAAAACTGAAGACTATGAGGGCTCAGAGGAATATGAAATGCACAGTGCAGCTTAGAGCAGTCTTACTAGAAGACGCTAGAGGCGAATAACCTAAGCCTCTCCAGCTTCCCTTCTGGGAACAGCACTTGCTTCCCTTTGGCTGAGCCCAACTGGGACCCAGAGGGCAGGAAGTACCACCAATAAATCTGAAATGTAAGCCCTTGTATCCCAGAGCACAGTAGAAGGGCTGGAGAGTCACCTACAAAAAGAAACAGAAGAAATAGAACTGTAAAATGGATGTGAGTTTTCTACTTTGTGTGTTAACCATCCTCATCATACACCACACCACTGCATTTTGTTCGGGTGACCAACACTAAAGAAACCTCAGCATAGGGACTGGAACAAATATCCAGTACCCATGTCAAGTAGCTCACAGCCACCTATCTATAATTATGTCTGGCCTCTGAGGCTACATCATACGTACATATTCACACACATGTAAATGTGCACACACATGTACACATGCACAGACATGTGCACATAATTAAAAATAATAAAAATAAATTCTCTTTAAAATACTGAAACTTCAGTGCATTCTCTAAAACAAATAATTTAAAGTGGTCTAATGTAGAAATAATGTTTATATGCACTGTGTGAAGTTGTGTCTCTGCCCTTCCTTGCCAGCCTAAGGCATTTTCTTATTGGTTAAAATAAAAAGCCTGTGGCCTACAGTAGGAGGTAGAATAGAAGGTAGGACATCCAGCAAAAAGAGAGAAGAACTCTGGAAAATGATGATGAGGGATGATTCACCACCGAGACATGGAGGAAGTCAAACATATGAAATTGAGAAAAGGTAACCAGCCACGGCAGAACTTAGATTAGTATAAATGAGATAATTGAGTTATGAACTAGTTGGGTAGAAGACTAAGCTAAGGTCATAAGCATTGTGAATAAAAATAAGCTTCTGTGTCATTATTCAGGAACTGGGGTGGACATAGGAAAGGTCTTGATAGCTACAGTGTAAGATGTAGGTAAGCAGATAGATAGATAGATAGATAGATAGATGATAGATAGATAGATAGATAGATAGATAGATGGTAGATAGATAAAACTTTAGCATGCTCTGAATGAAGCTGGTGGTTTTTCTGTTACCTTCGCATGTATGTATGAAAGATGTCTCCAATTTTATACACACTTTTCAAGTTGGTGTGCTTCAGCTCTGCCCTGCAGTAAACATGTAAACTAAGGGAAGCAATTCTTGTTTCAGAAAGAATGCCTACAACAGGAAGACACAAGCCTTACTTTCTAGAAGTCCTCAAAAGATCCAAGACAAAAGCTTGAGTAGATCGAAATTTTTAAAAAAGAAAGAAAGGAAGGAAGAAAGAACGAAAGAAATCTGGCTGTATAAGTTCAGCATATCAGGGAGAAAAGAATCAGCTAGAGTAATACTGTCATGTTTGGACTTTGAATTGGGCAAATGTTCTTCCACCATCTTCATGTGTGCAAAAAGAGGAAAACATCTTGCTTGTGATTTTTATTTCAGCATGACTCATCTCTGTCAATCACCTAGCTTGGCAACAGGGCATGATTTTTCCAGAAAGGCCTTGAATACCTTCACACATTTGCTGTTGCAACTACTCCCACCCACGAAGCAGCATTTCTCCTTTTTACCACATTCTTCGATTTGTATGATAATTATTTAACATGCCTGACTCCCTTGTCAGACAGGAGTCCCTGAGAGGAAGGATCAGGCTTTATTCATCTTTGCATCCTGTACTCCCAGGAGCACCTTTCCCAGAGAACACACCCACTGAGTACTTGTCAAATAAATTAATAATAAAGTAACCCTGCCTTCTGTCTTTTCTCCCTAGGGGAAAGAATTCTCATTATAATACAGAACATCACACATTCTCAAGACTGAAGCTAATGGGTATAGAATTCTCAAAGAACAAATAATTTTTAGGATGAATCTAATAGTTTAAGTTTGGGAGAGTTTAGGTTCTTCTATTTTATTTTTTAAAGTTTACTATAAAGAACTTTAAATTAAGAAACATCATGCGGGAAGGCGGGCTCCAGACACAGGGACTGAGGAAAAGCAGGGAGGTAAGAGCCTGCCTGCTTCCACCTGTGGCCAGAAAACCCTCCTGGGCCAACAGGACTCTCCATATACAAGTAGCTCAGAGAGAAAGCTACCCGCCCACTTGTGTTGAAGAGCCAGCAACAGGAGGACTCCAGACACAGGGTCTGAAGAACAGCTGGAAGAGAGAACTGGTCTCCCAGGATTATTGACATCTGAGCTTGAAGGAAAGACAAGCCACAGTCAGAGAGAGAAAGACCAGCTAACACCAGAGATAACCAGATGGCGAAAGGCAAGAGCAAGAACACAAGAAACAGAAATCAAGACTACTTGGCTTCGGCTGAACCCAGCTGCCTCACCACAGCCAGCCCTGGATACCCCAACACACCAGAAAAGGAAGACTCAAACTTAAAATCACATATCAAGAGGATGATAGAAGATTTTAAGAAGGAAATAAATAACTCCCTTAAAGAAATACAAGAGAACACATGTAAACAACTGGAAGCCCTTAAAGAGGACACACAAAAATCCCTTGAAGAATTACAGGAACACACAATCAAACAGGCAGAAATACAGGAAAACACAATCAAACAAATGAACAAAACCATTCAGGAATTAAAAACAGAAATAGAAACAATAAAGAAATCACAAAGGGAGACAACCCTGGAATTAGAGATCATAGGAGTCATAGATGCAAGCATCACCAACAGAATACAAGAGATGGAAGAGAGAATCTCAGGTGTGGAAGATACCATAGAAAACATGGACACAACAGTCAAAGAAAACACAAAATGCAAAAAGCTCCTAAACCAAAACATCCAAGATATCCAGGATGCAATGAGAAGACAGAACCTGAGGATAATAGGTATAGAAGAGAGTGAAGACTCCCAACTTAAAGGACCAGTAAATATCTTCAACAAAATTATAGAAGAAAACTTCCCTAACCTAAAGAAAGTGATAGACATAAATATACAAGAAGCCTACAGAACTCCAAATAGACTGGACCAGAAAAGAAATTCCTCCCGTCACATTATAGTCAAAACACCAAATAAACAAAACAAGGAAAGAATATTAAAAGCAGTAAGGGAAAAGGGGCAAGTAACATATAAAGGCAGACCTATCAGAATTACACCAGACTTCTCACCAGAGACTATGAAAGCTAGAAGATCCTGGGCAGAGCTCATACAGACTCTAAAAGAACACAAATGCCAGCCCAGGCTGCTATACCCAGCAAAACTCTCAATAATCAAAGAGGGTGAAACCAAAATATTCTACGACAGATCCAAATTTGCACAGTATGTTTCCACAAACCCAGCCTTACAAGAATAATACATGGAAAATGCCAACACAAAAAGGGAAACTACACTCAAGAAAAAGAAAGTAATCTTTCAACAAACTCAAAAGAAGATAGCCACACAAACAATATAAACAACATCAAAAATAACAGGAAATAACAATCACTATTCTTAAATACCTCTTAACATCAATGGTCTCAACTCCCCAATAAAAAGACATACACTAACAGACTGGATCCCTAAACAGGACCCAGTATTTTGCTGCATACAGGAAACGTACCTCCGTGTTAAAGACAAACACTACCTCAGAGTAAAGGGCTAGAAAACAATTTTCCAAGCAAATGGCCCCAAGAAACAGGCTGGAGTAGTCATTCTAATATCGCATAAAATTGACTTTCAACCAAAATTCATCAAAAAGGATGAGGAAGGACACTTCTTACTCATGAAGGAAAAATCTACCAAGAAGCACTCTCAATTCTGAACATCTATGCCCCGAATGTGGGAGCAACAGCTCCCACATTCATAAAAAAAAAAACTATACTAAAGCTCAAAGCACACATTGCACCTCACACAATAATAGTGGGAGACTTCAACACCCCACTATCAACAATGGACAGATCTTGGAAACATAAACTAAACAGAGACACAGTGAAACTAACAGATGCTATGAACCAAATGTGTTTATCAGATATCTATAGAACATTTCATCCTGCATCAAAAGAATATACCTTCTTCTCAGCACCTCATGGTACCTTCTCCAAAATTGATCATATAATTGGTCACAAAACAAACCTCAACAGATATAAGAAGATTGAAATAATCCCATGCCTCCTATCAGATCACCACTGATTAAAGTTGGTCTTCAATGGCAACAACAACAACAGAAAGCCCACACACACATGGAAGCTGAACAATGCATTGCTTAATGATAAGTTGGTCGAGGAAGCAATAAAGAAGGAAATTAAAGACTTCCTAGAATTCAATGAAAATGAAAGTACAACTTACCCAAACCTATGGGACACAATGAAAGCAGTGTTAAGAGGAAAACTCATAGCTCTGAATGCCTCCAAAAAGAAACTGGAGAGAGCATACACTAACAGCTTAACAGCACATCTGAAAGTTCTAGAACAAAAAGAAGCTAATACACTCAAGAGAAGTAGAAGGCAAGAAATAATCAACTTAAGGGCTGAAATCAACCAAGTGGGAACGAAAAGAACTATACAAAGAATCAACAAAACCAAGAGCTGGTTCTTTGAGAAAATCAACAAGATAGATAAACCCTTAGCCAGACTAACCAGAGGGCACAGAGACACTATCCAAATTAACAAAATTAGAAATGAAAACGGAGATATAACAACAGATTCTGAGGAAATTAAAAAAATCATCAGATCCTACTACAAAAGCCTATATGCAACAAAATTGGAAAATCTGGAGGAAATGGACAAGCTTCTAGACAGAAACCAATTACCAAAGTTAAACCAGGATCAGATAAACCATCTAAACAGTCCGATAACTCCTAAAGAAATAGAAGCAGTCATTAAAAGTCTCCCAACCAAAAAAAGCCCAGGACCACATGGGTTCAGTGCAGAATTCTATCAGACCTTCAAAGAAGACCAAATACCAATACTCTTCAAGCTATTCCATAAAATAGTAACAGAAGGAACACTACCCAATTCATTCTATGAGGCCCCAGTTACACTGATGCCAAAGCCCCAAAGACCCAACAATAAAAGAAAACTTCAGACCAATTTCCCTTATGAATATCGATGCAAAAATACTCAATAAAATTCTTGCAAACCGAATCATTCAAGACAATCATTCACCATGATCAAGTAGGCTTCATCGCAGGGATGCAGGGATGGTTCAATATCCAGAAATCCATTAATGGAATCCACTACATAAACAAACTCAAAGAAAAAAACCACATGGTCATCTCATTAGATGCTGAAAAAGCATTTGTCAAAATTCAACATCCCTTCATGATAAAAGTCTTGGAAAGATCAGGAATTCAAGGAGCATACCTAAACTTAGTAAAAGCAATATACAGCAAACCAGTGGCCAAAATCAAACTAAATGGAGAAAAAATCGAAGCAATCCCACTAAAATCAGGGACTAGACAAGGCTGCCCTCTCTCTCCCTATCTATTCGACATAGTACTTGAAGTTCTAGCTAGAGCAATCAGGCAACAAAAGGAAATCAAAGGGATACAAATTGGAAAGGAAGAAATCAAAATATCACTATTTGCAGATTATATGATGGTATACTTAAGTGACCTGAAAAACTCCACCAGAGATCTGCTACAGCTGATAAACAACTTCAGCAAAGTGGCTGGATACAAAATTAACTCAAGCAAATCACTAGCCTTCCTATACTCGAAGGATAAACAGGCTGAGAAAGAAATTAGGGAAATGACACCCGTCATAATTGTCATAAACAATATAAAATATGTTGGTATGATCTAACCAAACAAGTGAAAGATCTGTATGACAAGAACTTCAAGTCTCTGAAGAGAGAAATCGAAGAAGACCTCAGAAGATGGAAAGATCTCCCATGCTCATGGATTGGCAGGATTAATATAGTTAAAATGGCCATCCTGCCAAAAGCAATCTACAGATTCAATGCTATCCCCATCAAAATCCCAACTCAATTCTTTGTAGACCTAGAATGATCAATTCTCAAATTCATATGGAATAACAAAAAACCCAGGATAGCAAAAACTATCCTCAACAATAAAAGGTCTTCTGGGGGAATCACCTCCCTGACCTCAAGCTGTACTACAGAGCAGTAGTGATAAAAACTGCATGGTATTGGTACAGTGACAGGCAGGTTGATCAATGGAATAGAATCGAAGACCCAGAAATGAATCCACACACATATGGTCACTTGATCTTCGACAAAGGAGCTAAAACCATACAGTGGAAAAAAGACAGCATCTTCAACAACTGGTGCTGGATCAACTGGCAGTCCACATGTAGAAGATAGCAAATTGATCCATTCCTATCTCCCTGCACAAAGCTCAAGTCCAAGTGGATCAAGGACCTTCACATAAAACCAGATTAACTGAATCTAATAGAAGAGAAACTAGGGAAGAGTCTCGAACACTTGGGCACAGGGGAAATGTTCTTGAACAGAACACCAATGGCTTGTGCTCTAAGGTCAAGAATTGACAGATGGGACCTCATAAAATTACAAAGCTTCTGTAAGGCAAAGGACACTGTAATTAGGGCAAAACGGCAACCTACAGATTGGGAAAAGATCTTTACCAATCCTACATCTGATAGAGGGCTAATATCCAATGTATACAAAGAACTCAAGAAGCTAGACTCCAGAGATACAAATAACCCTATCAAAACATGGGGAACTAAGCTAAACAGAGAATTCTCAACTGAGGAAACTTGAATTGCCGAGAAGCACCTAAAGAAATGTTCAACATCCTTAGTCATCAGGGAAATGCAAATCAAAACAACCCTGAGATTCCACCTTACACCAGTCAGAATGGCTAAGATCAAAAACTCAGGTGACAGCAGATGTTGGCGAGGATGTGGAGAAAGAGGAACACTCCTCCATTGCTGGTGGGAATGCAAGTTGATACAACCTCTCTGGAAATCAGTTTGGCAGACCCTCAGAAAATTGGACATAATACTACCTGAGGACCCAGCTATACCACTCCTGGGCATATACCCAGAAGATGCTCCAATATGTAATAAAAACACATGTTCCACTATGTTCATAGGAGCCATATTTATAATAGCCAGAAGCTGGAAACAACCCAGATGTCCCGCCACAGAGGAATGGATACAGAAAATGTGGTACATTTACACAATGGAATACTACTCAGCTATTAAAAACAATGACTTCATGAAATTCACAGACAAATGGATGGATCTTGAAAACATCATTCTGAGCCAGGTAACACAGTCACAAAAGAATGAACATGGTATGTGCTCACTGATTAGTGGTTATTAGCCTAAAAGTTTGAAATACCCAAGAGTCACTTCGCAGGAACAGTAGTACTGAGTATGAGGTCCCAGATGGAGGACTTGGAGAAAGGACTGAAGGAGCTGAGGGAGTGTCCAGCCCCAGGGAGGTAGCAACACTGGCAACTGGCCTGACCCCCCATACTTCTGGAGACTGATCCACTATCTAAAGAATACACATGGAGGGACCCATAGTGCTGGCCACAAAGACTGCAGAGGAGGGTCTTGTTACCTGTTAGGGGGAGGAGAGGCCCTTGGGCCTGAGGGTGTTATATCCCCCAGTATAGGAGAATGTCAAGGAGGGAAGAGGAGAGTGGGTGCGGGTGGGGTGGGAGGGTGGGTTGGAGAATATCCCCATAGTGGCAGGGGGAGGGAGGAGGGAATGGGGAGGTTCCAAAGGGGAGATCTGGAAAGGGGGAAACATTTGAAATGTAAATAAAATATGAAAATAAAAAATAAATAATAAATAAAAGAAACATCATGCACCAAAACTAATGAGACCCAAGTCTGTACATCTCAATGAACTTCTATACATTTAGAATGTAGTTAATAGATACAAGTTATGAAAAAGAATATAAGCTAATTGTTTTTCTAGTTCTACCTCTTTCATGGATTTTTCGGTTTTCATAGTAGATAAGTCTCCCTCTCTCTCTGTCTCTGTCTGTGTGTGTGTGTGTGTGTGTTTGTGTGTGTGCATGCATGTATGTGTATATATTCAATAATGAAACTAAAATCCATTGTACAGCTTTATAATGGCTATTCTAAATGTATTTATTTTATTTTATCTTATTGTATTTTATTTGAGACAGGGTTTCATATATCCTAAACTCACCTCACATTTGTTATATAACCATAGTTAAATTTGAACTCTTAATCCTCCTGCCTCAGCTTCACAAGTACTGGGATTATAGAAATGTGCCACCACAACCACTCTGGCCTGGGTTTTCTTTTTGACTTTTTGGTTTTTATTTTTCAGTATTTTGTTGCCCTGGCCTGAAGGGGTTCAGTGGGAACCTGGAGAGGGGGTAAAAGAATGAGGGGCAAGAAACACAAGGAAGGAGAGCAAGTTGTACATTCTGATCAAATTCTCTAGGTTTATTTCAGGACAGCAGCTTAAAAAGACAGGCAGGTGGGAAGGTTACACATGGCCCAAGGCCAACCCACTATTGTAACCAGTTTTCAGGAAATACTAGACGTTCTTTCAATTCCTAGGACCCAAGACTGCAAATGCCCTGTCCTTTCCTAACCTTGCACTTTAACTGACTAGGCTTCACAGAACAGCGGGTAATTTCATGGGTTTGGCTCTCGGCATCTCATGGGTTTGGCTCCCGACATTTTGTTTTGCTTTTTTCGGTATTCTGTTGTTGTCATTGTTTTGGTTTTCACTCTGACTTGTTTGCTCATTTAGTTGTTTTATTGGGACAAGGTCTCATATAGCCCAAACTGGCCTTGAACTTGGTATGTAGCAGAGGATGATCTCAATATTCAGATCCTCTTGCTTCTATCTCCCAAGTCCTGGGATTGCAGAAGTTCTACATCATGCCCTTCTCAGTGTCTTTTATTTTCATTTGCATGTGCTGTGTAAAGAACTGTAAGATATGTTCACTTTAATCACCTAAACCTGGAGCCAGCACACCTTTTTTTAAAAGTCAGGTAAAAACTATTTTAAGTTTATAAATCATATGCTAGAATTGGAACAGAATGCAACAGATTTTGCATCTTGTTAAATACAAGTCAGAATTGATAGGTATTCTCCACCAATGCAATGAGCCAATACAAGTCAAATTAAAATGTAAAGGCAAGTTGGTCAAGGCCAGCTCTCAGGCAAGTACAGAGGAGGGGTCAGTGAAGTAACTGTGGAGAGGGAGTAACAGGGGAAGGGGGAAGAGACAGAGAAAGCAGAACGTGCTCAGAGAGAAAAGAAAGATGTAGAAAAACGGGGGTAAGGAGGAGAAAGAAGAGACCAAAATGTCTGGATTATACAGGAAAGAGCTTCTGAAGGAGAGGAAGCTTAGCCCCTTGGTTGGAAAGTTCAAGGCAGAGGGTGAGGTATTCCACCCATGCCCTGTAAAAGATAGGGACTGAGGGATGCTGGGAGAACCTGGAGGCCATGCCCCCTTTGGTGGACCAATCAGTCATTTATCCTAGGTCTGAATCCCAACAAAAATAGTCACAGCCAAAATGTAAACAAGTGGAGAATAACTATTACTTGCAGCAGGCAAGAAGAACAGGGCAGTCATTTTCAAAGCAATGCTTTTCTTAAACAAAGGAAGCAGAAGGGGTTTTATTCAGATAACTGATACATATTCATAAATTGTTGGCCCATTCCTAAGGACCTCAGTCCAAGGTCATGGACATTAAAATGATGGACAGAAATGCTACTGAGCATACTTGGTTTATGCTATAAAGTTTTAGCTGGAAACAAAGAAAAGAATGCTTTGAAGGTGCATTAACAATAGAGTCTGTACGTGAAGTTACCTGTCTAACTTTGTGGCTAATGATATAAAACACAGAAACCCAAAGTTTAAAGTGTCTAATGCTGCTGGTGAGCATTAAATAATGAAGGAGTAAATCATTTAAGTGTGAATTCAAAAAATGCAGTTAACTGGGCTACCAAATTTACTAATGTCTCAGAAATAACTTTACTTATCTATTCCAAGTCTCTTAGTAAGCTTTCAAACAGGCTGGGCTAAGTTCAGTTATCCCTGCATCTGCCTTGTGTTTGAATTCACAAACTGTTGAGTTCAATACAACTGAAGTTCATTCTCTCACAGACCTAGAGGTTGAGTCTGAAATCAAGATGCTCACAGGCATTGCTCCCTCTGATGGCTCTAGGAAAGGATTTTCCTTGCTTCTTCTAGCTTCTCATCATTGCCAGTAACCCTTGGTCTTCCTCAGATTACAATGCATGGGCTCCAATCTCTGCCTCTAATAGTGCATGGCTCCCTTCTATGTGTTGCTGTTTTTGTGCCTTCTTCTCTTCTAAGGACATCAGTCATACTACATTAAGCGTTAGCATTCTGTCTAAACTTCGCCCCACAATTACCTGGCAACAGCCAGGTGGGCCTGACCCACTATAAAAGGGGCTGCTTGTCCCCCTCCTCCCTCTCTTGCCCTCTTGTCTTCTTGCTCCCTCCCTGTCCCCTTCCCCTTGCCCCTTCCTCCCTCTCCATTCCCTTCCCCCCTCTCTCCACCTGCTCATGGCCAGCCTCTTTCCTCTACTCTTCTACTTCTCTTCTCTTCTCTCTCTCTCCCTCTCTCTGCCTTTCTCTCCCTCTCCTACCCTCTTAACTCCCCTCCCCATGCCCTAATAAACTCTATCCTATACTATTCTGTAGTCCTGTGGCTGGTCCCTCTGGGGGAAGGGATGGCTCAGCATGGGCCCTCCGAGGCACCCCCTTCCCCCACACCTCCCTCACCACACGTCCATAGAACATATTCCTTCTCTCATCTTTTTATAAATACAACATTAAGGATACACACTACTCCAGTATGACTTGTCTCAGCAAACTACATTTGCAATGATCCAGATTCCAAATAAGGCCACATACTAAGGCAATGGAAATAGTAGGGATATATTATATCTTTTTAGGAGACATAATTTAACTCATAACTGCCCCCACTCCCATCACTAAGCACCTTAGATAGGATCACAAGCATCTATCCTTCAGATGAGAAGAATGAGATAGGCTGATTCCATGACAGGTTTCAAATTGGCAGTTCAGTAGACTAGGCCTAAATCTCTGTTTCCAAGAACTAGGAAAGTCCAGGCAAGTCCAGAGAAGTCAGTTACTGGAAAAAAAAAAAAAAAACAGACTTCATCCAGCTAGTCAGAAGCTGCTCCACCACCTGGCTTGAGGCAAGGAAAGTGGGTCAGCAACAGTTTCCAGACTTCCCCAGCAACAGTTTTCAGTCCCTTGCCCTGGTTATGGGAATTTCAGTAGAGATGGACCCAACAGATTAAGATAGAGGTGGTCTATGCCAGAATTCCACAAATGTGCTTTAAAATGGGTCTGCAAGCTCACTTTGGTGTCTCTCCATCTTGGATTGAGGGACCCCCACATGCTGGTCTTCTGCAGAATAAAATATTCCTTGCTTTTACATACTATTTGAGTCTGGGGTATCATTCTTCATGAACAATGGACCTTTACACAATGACCTAAAGAAAAGTGTTTTTGATGTAATGCCCTGTAGTGAATGAAGGAAGAATGGCAGAGCACTGAGATTGGTTTTGTGCCTTCTGCATAGTGGAGGTTGGTTCTGGGAGGAAGAAGGGAATGAGAAATAGAGGGAGAAGAATCAGAGATAACAAAGCACTCCAATTTAATCTATAAGGAAAAGAAACATTAAAGAAATTGTGCAAACTATTTATATTGATTCAAAGTGGTTTGTATGTGGTGATGCACGTCTGTAATGCCAGCACTCAGGAGGTAGTGTAAGACTCTGGGGAGTCTTAACTTACCGAAGACCCTCCGAATGGACACACGGAGTTGGGGATTGATGCAAAATGCAAGAGAAATTTATTGATTCATCAGTATGCTGAGGTCGCTTTACATACCAAGACCAGAGGGCAACCTCGCTGAGCCGGTTCAGGGACCTTATATAGGATTTTAGAGCAGCCACCATTAGGTACAATGTGATTGGCAGAACAGTGTGACTTTTAAACTGATTGGTCTTTAGGGAATGAGGTAGCGATGACTTAATCAGCCCCTCCCTTCCAGCCTACGTGCTTTCTAACCTGTTTCTTCCATGTGCTTGGGGGGGGGGACCCTGGTGGAATATCTCAAAGTTCCTGAGCTGACCTCTCAGTAGAAGCAGGAGGATTAGGAATTCAAGGTCATTTGGAGTTAAACATCAGGTTCAAAGCCAGCATGGACTCTATGAAACCCAGCCTCCCATATTTTTTTTAAAGATGACCATTGTTGTTGACTAACATTAAATTGGTTATTAATATGCAAGAGACCACATTCTCCTCCCTCCACTATAGTTAATCTCACAACAGGTATTTTTCCAGCTTGGGTTAGTATAGACAATACTTAGTGCTACCACATTGTCTTCTAACAGAATTAACCATATGAGAAACACTTTTTCAGAAGCTTGAGTGCAGATGACCACATCCTTGTCTTTCTCTTTTTGATGGTTCCAAGCCTATCTTAACAGCAATTCTTATACCTGGGCATATATCAGGCTTTGTTTGAGCACAGGACCCTGGGCCTTCCCACTTACTGTTTCTAATCAGTGAGTCTACACTCAGGTCCAAGAACCCCCATTTCTTTTCTTAAATTTTTATTTTTTTTTTTTTGCATATAGTGTATATGTATGTATTATATATATATTATAATACATTTCTCACTATTGCATTTTCATAAAAGTATATCAGTATTTCAGTTATATTCACCCCAACATTACCCTCTCTTATTCCCCTCCCACTGATCCACTTCCTCTTCACAACTAGTCCCTGTTCTGCTTTCATGTCGTGTGTGTGTGTGTGTGTGTGTGTGTGTGTGTGTGTGTGTATGTAAAACCCAGTGAGCTGCGTTAGGTTGCTTAAAGGAGAAATGATAAAAGATTATTCACAGGAAAATGGGCACTTTACCAGGGGCTATAGCCCTTCAGAAAATGTTTCTCCCACCGTTGTCAACTATTAACTTCATATAAATCTTCAAGGAGGGGAAAGGACCCATGCACCCTTCCCCACAATGACAGGATGTCTATGGGATGTCTATCCCAATCGCATAGCAGTCATGATTATAGAGGCTATGAGTGTGAGCTCAAGAATAGAACATTCATGATGTGTCTAGATACTGAGCCTGGTGGGGACAGAGTGATATGGTTCCTGCTCCTGGGACAGGGCCCTGGTGTGAGCCTCCATGAATGTCAGTGGCTGCTGTGGGCATAAGGCTTGTTTGTGTAATAATGTGCATATTTCTGGAACCAGTACTAGCAATGGAGGACTCTTTCCTTCCGAGGAATGTCCTCCCTGTTAATATTAATGACTCCAAGATAATTAGAAACAGCATGAGCCCAGGACTTGAGGGTGTGGCTATATCTCAGCAAAATGGTAAATGCTAGGACCTTCAACACAGCCCTCTAAATACATGAGTTCAAAAACATATAATTTCTCAATTATGCAAAAGTAAGGATTCAATATGAATTATGAGGGGCTTCACAAATCTAAAGGAACAAAAGCACCTGCTCTGTGAGCCAATGTGTTAGAAAATTACTAAGGAAGGAGAAAAAGAGATTTAGGAAGTGGTGATCACAGGAGATCCCAACCAGCTAAATTTTGTGTTTATGCTTACAAAAGCAGATGGATTCCTGAGTTCACAGCCAGCCTAGGACAAAGCAAGGTTAGGCCCAGGCAGGGTGGAAATGGTAATTTCAGGGCAGGGCAACCACCCAACTGGTTTATCATTTGTGCTTAACAAAGGCAGACAGATCTTTGAATTCTTTTGCAATGTTAAGAAAAAAAAATGTATGCTTGCTGTCTCCTAAGAATCCAGAAGCTAGGGTCACTAGATGCTGATTCATAAGATAATCAAAAGAAAACCCGGAGTAAATGACTGGATTGATATGTTAATAAACAACTGGGCTTTTAGTCTGAATGAGATGAGCTAGCAGAAAATGACAGCAGCTCTTCTTTAGATTTTTCTCTAGAGAGACCTGAGCTGTCTGGAGATTGAAAACAGCTCTTCAAGAATTTTTCTAACAGGATTCTGACTTGGTCGAGAGATCCAATAATTTTTTATAGCAGCTTCTCTGACTTTGGTCAGAAAAACCATGAGCTATCCAAATCTAGCTTTTAGAATTTTTACTAGCAGAGGAAGCTGTCTCAACCAGAGAGTTTACAGGATAGCAAGAAAATTCTGTCTAGAGCAGAGTAGAACACACAGAGAGAGAGAGAGAGAGAGAGAGAGAGAGAGAGAGAGAGAGAGAGA
>JADRCH010007686.1:95535-131369 GCA_019843965.1 Rhynchomys soricoides | reverse complement strand
AGAGAGAGAGAGAGAGAGAGAGAGAGAGAGAGAGAGAGAGAGAGAGAGCAGTCTGGAAAGCCATCTCTGCAGAATCTAGGCTGCCAGCTTGGATCCACAATTTGCCCTTGAGTCGTTGGTTTTTGCTGCTTCCAGACACCCCTTCTCTCAGAAACCTCTCCTCGGCTGGTCCTTGGCACCTGGAAGACAGCAATTCATAGACCTCCTCCCCACCCTCTAGGTTTATGTTTTTTTCTCCCTCCTCTTCAGTGTTGTTCCCTGAGCCTTGGAGTGGGTGAGCATTCTACAGCCAGTTATTCACATAGCTTTGACCTATTTGGAGCCTCTGCCTAAAGGAATCTGCAGTTCTAACCAATTCTCTGATGATATTGATGGTGTTGGTCTGGGGACCACCTACCTAATGGAAAAGGAAAAGAATGCCTTACTTGAAAGCAAGGCTGATTTTAGCACAAGTCATCCATAACTGATAAATTCTTAGATCAATGTAGCCCCCCACCCCGACCCCTTCTTAGACAGGCTCTAACTATGTAGCCAGGCTTGGTACTAGTGCTATCCACCTGCCTCTGCTTCCCACGTGCTAAGATCACAAGGCATGGCCACTACTCCTTGTGATAGAAAGCTTTTATATAATTGTTTTAAGAATAAAAAGTAGAGTTGATACAACAGAATGTCAATTAACTTATTTGGGGGCAAATAAGCCTAAGGAAAAGAAAAGAAATCTCACCAGGTTAAGAACTGATCGAGTATCGGAGCCTGTAAAATGGAACAGTGGATAAGTACCCTTGTTGCCAAGCCTGACCGCCTGAGTTAAATCCCAAAAAGCAGCATGATAGATAGAGAATTGACTCCTACATGTTGTCTTTCGACTTCCACATGCACACAGAACATATGAGAGGATACGCGTGCACGCTTACACACACACACACACTAAACAAACAAACAAATAAATGTAATAAAAAAATTAATTATATATCAGTTGCTTACTTGGTATTCTTGGCACTGCATTGTATGAAAACACCATAATGAATCCTGCTACCTGATATTTTTTTAATTAAAAACAATACCAAGCATTGTGCTTACTAAAAATACAAAATATCCCTAGAAAGATGTATGTAGCAAGCAATACAGTCCATAAACAATGGTCTGTGTCCTGGCCATCTGTTTTAGAAACAAACACAGAAATCCCCAATTCCTTACCTTGTGCCCCAGAGTTCTATTAACTACTACTTACACTGCTCCTACTTCATCCCACCTGATTCCCTGTCATTTGCCCTACACACCTGCTATGCAAGAGGTATCTTTCCAACTCTCACCTGCCAACAGTTCCAGATGTGTTTATTTAATACTTTGCTCCTAGTTTCCCAAAACCCTGCATCATTTTCAAATTGCTGCAATATACAGAGTTTGATAGTGTTCTCCAAAAGGAAGCATCCTGCTCTTACAGACATCTCGAAAAGCCCCATTTCTCAATTTATATTTTACCAAGTATTGATTTTCACAAGCCTTGGATGGATAAACCACCTTCAGAAAGTTATCATTTGGGTTTTCATTGCAACCTAAAAGTGTACTTCGAAGATACCATACAAAACAACAGCAACAACAACAACCTGGGACTGGTTAAGATGGCTCGGTAAGTAAAGGTTCTTTCTGTGAATGCCTCATGGCCTAAATTCAATCCCCAGAACCCATGTAAAGGTGGAAGAAAATAACTGACTCACTTTGTAGCCCTCTGATTGCCACCAGGGTATCATGTCATGCGTGCACACACACACACACACACACACACACACACCCCAAGAAAAATAAATAAAATAATTTTTAAAAGAAAATAAGATCTAAATGCCAACAACCATTTAGTTGCCTTTTAAAATGTCAGCTTTGTCAAGTGAATTTATCAGATTTTTTCTAAGGTTCTCCATGGGAAGCAAAGGCAAAAGTACTAAGGTCAATCGAATAGAAGCTGTGGCTACTTCCCCACCCCCTTTATCACATCCAAAGCAACTAGAACTCTTGGCAATTGAAGTGTCATGAAAAAGCAATCTGGGAACTCGATGATAATTTTCAAAGGTTGCTCAGCTTCAACAAAATACGAGTCCAGCAAGAAGTATTCTTGTTGGTGTCTTGTATTGTTTTGGGGGGTTAGTGTGGTGTGTGTGTGTGTGTGTGTGTGTGTGAAAGAGAGAGAGAGAGACAGAGACAGAGACAGAGACAGAGACAGAGAGGGGGGATAGAGAACATATATAAAAGTGGAAGAGGGGTGTGGGAATACAGTTGAGGGTGTCTAAAGGGATTTGAGAGACATGATCAAAATATATTGTACACATGTATGGAATTATCAAAGGATAAATAAAAGATGATGGAAGAAAAAAAGATCAGCCAAAAATGTGGTCAGCCAATACCCCTGAGCACCACAGTTAGAACAGGGGAGAAACGAAGGAAAACTGGGCTCTGTGTGTGTGCTCTGTCTTCTTATTTTCAAATCCTAGGCTCAGGAAAGCTGACATAAGAAATAGAGTAACAATCCAGTATAATCTCAATTACCTGGACATTGTTGTTACTAATGTAGTTTACCATTCCAAGAAAGACCTAAGCAGGATTTTTTCCCTTCCTACATTTACAGTATTATTGCTAGCACATAATGGAGTACATTTCAGAGACTGGCTTGTTCATCTCTGTTCCAGCTCTACTCTGTGCATTCCTGTATTACAGAGACAGTAACAAACTGTTCTCCAGACCCCCTTACTGCTAGAGTTATTGATGAGGTCCACATTCTATGTAACAAGCACATTCATCTAATACTTAGATTTGGGACCAAGTTATGTAGAAAGAGAGGCTAGGTATGAAAAGAAAAATCCATTTTATAAGTGCAAATTCTAGCTGAGGTGGCAGAGTTACAGTGTCAGCAGTAGATGCTGTGGCTTCCCAGCATGGTAGAGGTGGCTTCTCTATCACAGCAAAGGTAATGTTGTAGCTCCAAGTTGCAAGACCCAAATTCAATGCTCAAAAATAAGCTGTACTTCTATATGCTAGCAATGAACAGATCAAACAGGGAGGAAGTTGGGGAAAAGGCACATTTATAGTGGGATTAAAAAGAATGCCTAGGGGCAAACTGACTGACGTGTTTACTGGAATCGAAAAAAAAAAACTGCTAAAAGAAATCAAAAAAGATATAGATCAGTGGAAAAACATCCCATGTCCATCTGTTCTAACAGTTGTATTGGCTGGTTTTGTGTGTCACCTTGACACAAGCTGGAGTTATCACAGAGAAAGGAGCTTCAGTTGAGAAAATGCCTCTATGAGACCCAGGTGTAAGGCATTTTCTCAATTAGTGATCAAGGGGGGAGGGCCCCTTGTGGGTGGTGCCATCCCTGGGCTCTATAAGAAAGCAAGCTGAGCAAGCCAGGGGAAGCAAACCAGTAAGAAACATTCCTCTATGGCCTCTGCATCAGCTCCTGCTTCCTAGCCTGCTTGGGTTCCAGTCCTGACTTCTTTGGTGATGAACAGCAGCATGGAAGTATAAGCTCAATAAACCCTTTCCTCCCCAACTTGCTTCTTGGTCATGATGTTTGTGCAGAAATAGAAACCCTGACAAAGACAAATTGGTATCAGGAGTGGGGTATTACTGTGACAACCTGACCATGTTTTGGGGAGGACTGTGGAAGGACTTTGGAACTTTGGCATAGAAGATCCATTCAATGTTAAGAGCTCTGTGAGATGTTATGTAGGAGCTTGGAAGATAATGTTGAGAACAGTGCAGAAGATATAGGCCTCGCTTGTGAAACTTCAGAGGGAAGATTAAAGACTGTTATCAGGGCTATTGCTATTTTGACTGTGAAGACTCTGTGGTTTTGGTTAGCTGGGGCTGAAGGATCAGCTGTGATTAACAAGATACCAGAACTACTTAAGCAAAACTATTACATTACTGGAACTATTGATGCTGGTTAGCTGGAGTAGGGAAACTGGCAGTGATTGGGAAGAGACCAGCATCATTGGGGTGAAATCTTCTGAGAAGTGTTTTCTGAGAGCACAGAGGCTGTATTCCAGAGATAGCCAGGGTTGTACCTGACGCTGAGGCTGGACTTGGTAATATGTCAGAGTCACCCAGGTAGTACTGGTTTTGAAGGCATGAAGGAGTCATGAAGAGAAGCTGAGGCCTGGGCACTGTGAGAGGCTGCAAAAGTCCATTTGTGAAGGTGCAGCCTCAGTTGCAATTGATGGCCCAGAACTGAAGGTGTCATGCAAAGGAGGTGAGGCTTGGCACCATGAAGAGAGCCTATGAGAGGCTATTGGTAAAGCCTAGTTACAGCAGAAGACAGCAGTATTTTGGAGATGCCAGTACCATGAGATGACCACCAAGTACAGCAGCAGCAGTGGAGTACAGGCATCTGGAGCCTAGAAGACAAGGTGTGTGCTACAAAGGGCAGAGCTGCAGAAGTGACCCAAGCTCTTGGAGGAATCCAGAAGATCATGAGTGGATCCCAGACATTGGATGGTTGGAGTTTGAATTTGCTTTTGATTGTGACTGTGCCCTGATATATTTTCCCTCCTGAAGGAAGAAGGTATTTTAGTGGAGCTCACAGTTAAGAGGCTTTGAATTTTTAAAAGACCTTGGATTGTAAAAGATATTGGATATTTTAAAGGGATTGAACTTTTAATAAGCAAGAGTGTGGGACTTTTAAAGTTAATTAGATCTTCGGGATGAATAAGAAAGTAAGAGTTGAGGCTTAATGGTGATGTGTTTGTATGTCGAGTTGACAAGAGGTCAATTGTACCAGCTAGTTTTGTGTGTCACCTTGACACAAGCTGGAGTTATCACAGAGAAAGGAGTTTCAGTTGAGAAAATGCCTCCATGAGATCCAGCAGTAAGGCATTTTCTCAATTAGTGATAAAGGAGGGAGGGCCCCTGTGAGTAAGTGGTACCATCTGTGGGCTGGTAGACTTGGGCTCTATAAGAAAGCAAGCTGAGCAGACCAAGAGAAGCAAGCCAGTAAGAAACATCCCTCCATGGCCTCTGCATCAGTTCCTGCTTCCTGACCTGCTTGAGTTCCAGTCCTGACTTCCTTTAGTGATAAACAGCAACATGGAACTGTAAGCTCAATAAACCCTTTCATCCCCAACTTGCATCTTGGTCATGATGTTTGTGCAAAAATAGAAACCCTTACTAAGACAACAATATTGCTGAAATTTGGGCTTCTAAGGTGGCTTAGTCAATAAGGTTTACCTTTCAAGTCTAAGGATCTGAGTTTGATACCCACAACCAATGTTAAAAATAATGTCTGGAGTGGTGACATTGTAATCTGTGCATCAGCGAGGCAGAGACAAGTAGAACCCTGGGGCTTGCTAGCCTCTCAGCCTGATCTTCATGACAAGCTCCAGGCCAGTGGTGGACCTTGCCTCAAAAAACAAAGTGGATGCCATAAAACAAGTGACATGAAAAGTTGATCTCTGCTCTTCACACACATGTGCATATACATGCATATGTATCTTCATAGAAATATACACATCTATTTTCATATACATAGAAAATTTTTAAATGGCCATACTACCTAATACAATTACAAGTTCAATGCAAAGCCATCAAAATCCAATGGTATTTGTATAGAAATTGAAAAAAAAAACTGCCAAAATTCAAATGGAATTTCAAGGTGCCTCAAATAGATAAAAATAATCTCAAAAGGAAAAAACAAACCGGAAAGCTTCATACTTCCTAATTTAAGAAATATATTACAGGGCTGAAGTTATGGCTCAAGGTATAAGTGCACCAACTGCTCTTGCAGAGAATCCCTTGCATCCCCATGGCAGCTCATAGCCATCTGTAACTCTAGTCCCAGGGGATCCTATGCACTCTGGTGGTCTCTGCTGGCACTACACATCCTGTACAGACATATATGCCGGCAAAACACCCATACACACAAAACAATAAAATTAAAATAAAAATTTTTAACATAAAAATAAAAACTATTCCAAAGCAACAGTAAACAAAGGGGTACCATACTGGCATAAGGACAAAGACCACTAGAAGAAAGCAAAGAGGCCAGAAATAAACTCTTATGTTGTGACCAGATGACTCTTAACAACTATGCCAAAATACACCACAAAAAAAGAGATAGTCTAGACAGAATCAGAGGTGAGAAGGACACAACATCTGTCCCAACACCTGGAGTAACTGGGATCAAGAGGATCCAGGGACACAGGAACCCCACCCAACCAGTGGCACAGGTTCCTTCCGGTCTGAGTCAGTGCCTTGAGCAGACCTTGGCCACAAACTCCTCAGCCAGTCCCACAGCACCCAGAGGAAGCTTCACTCCCAGGTGCTCTACCACACCCAGGATCACAGGCAGTATAATATTAATATATGTTTAAAATACACAAATAGGCCTGGTTCAGGTAAGTGACACACTCAGTAGAATAGATAGGACTTAAGGAATTGGTTTCTAAAGCATTCTTAAACAGTGATTATAATTAAAATTGTTATAATTTTATAGAATTTTACCAAAATCCACTGATACAATTTTATTTGTTGCTAATACTTTGAATTCTTTTATTTTCTACATCTGTGGTTTAACTATTAAAAAACTTAAATGTCCTGAAAAAAATCCCACACTTCATTCTTTACAGAAATAGTCACTACAGAACTAGGAATATTTAAGGGGTAACTTCAGCAAGTGTTTTAGGTATCTGATGAGTCTCAGTGTATTGGCCTTGGGAAATGCAAAGGAATGTTGCTCTTTGCTCAGAGTGAGGCTAACATATCTTTAAGGGAGAAAATTGGAGGTATTTGAATTTTATGTTCACATTAGGGAAGTGAGTCTTGTATATTTTAGAAGACTAGCATTTATTTTCTCTGAATTTGGTCAGGAGTTGTCAACTTATTTCTAGTTGAGTGTGACAGTAGTAAGGTTTTCAAAGTCTACTGAAAACAAGTAACGTTAAACATGTGATTTATGTGATTAGGTTGTGTGCTATTTTGACTGAAGTCAACCTTCCTTTGTCATTTCAAAGGAGAAAAAAATGAATGGCCTATAAAACTGTAAGAGTTGATCTGTCAGAAATAATTTCCAATTGCATAATGTTTTTACAAAGTGATTTAATTTATTTTAATCATATTTGCAATGTGAAAGTATAAAATGATGATAATATTGACTTCTAAAGTTTTAACCTAAAAAAATAGCATTTTAATTATTACAGAAAAGTCTACAAGTAATTTCATAATTTATTAATTCTATATTTAATTTTGACATGTTTCTTATAATTAACCATTGTTTATAATACTGTGATAGATATCCCATAGTACATACATATTTTGGTCAACATAAATTCCTAGAAATAAGCTTACTAGATAAGATTTTATGTGCAATTTATACTTTGGTACTTGTTGGTAAACTGTTCATTAGAAGTACTATATTGATTTTTACAGTTTTATGGAACATTTCTCTAAAATTTTCTAACAATTAAATTTTATTATAAAAAAATTAAAATGATAAAAATGAAAAAAAAGAGATAGTCTCTTCAGCAGTCGAGGAAACTGAATATCCATATGCAAAACAAGAAAGAGAAACATTTACCTTATACCATGCACAAAACTTAACCCAAAATACATTCAAGAACTATTTAAAAATATTTTTATTAATTATTTGAGAATTTCATAGCCGGGCAGTGGTGGCACATGCCTTTAATCCCAGCACTTGGGAGGCAGAGACAGGCAGATTTCTGAGTTCCAGGCCAGCCAGGTCTACAGAGTAAGTTCCAGGATGGCCAGGGCTACAGAGAAACCCTATCTCAAAAAAAAACCAAAAACAACAACAACAAAAGAGAATTTCATAAAATGTATTTTAGTCCTATTCACTCTTTATTCCTACCCCTAACTCCTTTCAGATCTACACTCACCTCTTGTCTTAGTCAGTGTTCTATTGCTGTGAAGAAACATCATGACCATAACAACTCTTATAATGAAAGCACTTAATTGGGAATTACAGTTTTGGAGATTTAGTTCATTATTGTCATGGCAGGGAACATGGTGGCATTCAGACAGACAAGGTACTGGAGAAGTTGAAAATTCTACATCTGGATCCACAGGCAGCAGGAAGAGAGAGACACTCAGCCTGGCTTAATTATTTGAAACATCAAAGCCCAACCCAGTGGCACAGTTCCTCTAAAAAGGCCATACTTATTCCAACAAGGCAACACCTCCTAATCCCTCTCAATATGAGTCCAAAACAGGAGCAAGTACAATACACTTTTTACGTTAAAACAGAAAAAAAATGTATCTTGAAGGTTAAGGGTTCTGTTTGTAGTTAAGACAGAAAACAGTAAGCTCTTATTTGTTCTGTTTGTTTGATCTAGCTACACTAGATGTCCTTAATCACATGTAGATGGGAAGTACTCAAGCTAGAAGTGAGTCAGGATATATGCTTGCCCATGTTTGTGCCTGATGGGAAATATGATGGCCTTCTGAGATTGCGTTTTTAAGTCTCTGCAAGATATGACTCATAACTATTTCCTGGGAACTCTGGAATGAACCTGGCCAGAGTCCATCAACCTGGCCAATATTTAATTAAAGCTTGCTTCAAATTTGGCTTTAAGTTGTAGTAATGGTCTGATTCTCGACTTGTGGGATTAACAAGTCAAGACTAGGCTACCTTGAAATCTCCTCTGCCAATGCCATTAACCTAAACTTCTTCAATTTAGCCTTAGGATGCAGAAAGTAAGCACATTCTTCATAAAATATAACAGGAATGGTCTCTAGGCCATGTACTAATATTCTCCTCCTCCAAAACCTCTTAATCCACTCCATTATAATCTACAGTGCTCTTAGCACCACTGTCCTCCCTGCTCCCAGTAGTATGGCCTATTAAGCCCCAATTAAAGTGATCAACTATTTTCTTAATCCAAAGTCCCAAAGTTCACATTCTGCCAACAAGAATCATGATCGGCCCTATTACAGAAATATTCCACTTCTGGTACCAACACTGTCTTAGTCAGTGTTCTGTTGCTGTAAAAAGCTATCATGACCATGGCAACTCTTATAAAAGAAAGCATTTAATTGGGGCTTGCTTACAGTTTCAGAGGGTTGGTTCATCATCATAGCAGGGAACATGGCAACATACAGGCAGACATAGTACTGGAGAGGTGGCTAAGAGTTCTGCATCTGGATCTGAAGGAAGCAGAAAGAGAGAGAGACACTGGGCCTATCTTGAGCATTTGAAACCACAAAGCCCACCTCCAATGACACACTTTCTCCAACAAGGCCACACCTACTCCATATCACTTAATCCTGCTCAAGTTGTACCACTTCCTAACAACCAAGCATTCAAATCTATGAGTCTATAGGAGCCATTCTTATTCAAACCACCACACCTCTCTATGTCCTGCAACTTAACCCATTGAATCAAATTTGTGCTGACCATATACTCCTGAAGGTGAGTTCATTGACCTGCAAGGGTCTACACACTTAAAGAAAACTGACTTTTTTTATATTAAGTATCTTAAAGTTAATGTAGATAAACTATCAAACTCCTAGAAAATAAACAAATATAAAAAGTGCCATGGTATTAGAATGAACAATCATTTCTCTCGTAGGACAGCAAATGTGTAGACATCAAAAACAAAGACAAAGGGACTAGATGAACCATAAAACTTTTAGACACTGAAGTGGCAACCTATGATATTGGAAAAGATATTTGCAAATGATAGAAGGCATATGATGGTCATATCTGGTATCAATTATATTAACATGCAATATATAAAGTACTCCTACAATTCAATAATAAAAAAATTTAAGCTTAGTCAAGGATCTAAGTATACATTTCTCCAAAGAAAATACACCAATAGCCAAATGCATATGAAAAGATGTTCAATGTCACTATCACTGAGAAACTACAAAGCAAAGTCACAATGAGATATAATTTCACACTCATTAGACATAGGATAAGATTGACCCTGAGATAAAGGCACTTACCTCATAAACCTGATATCCTAGTTTGCTGTTGCTATGAGAGGGAATAAAAAAGATGAAAAGGTTTATTTCTGCTTAGAGCTTAATGGTTTTTCATGAAGGGAAGTCAGGACAAGAACTCAAAGTAGGAACCTGGAGGTAGGAACTGAAGCAGCAGCAATGGGAGAATGCTGCTCACTGGATTGATCCCCTGGCTTGTTTAGCTAACTTTCTTATACAGTGCAGGCCTACATGCCCCAAAATGGTACTGCCCACAGGGAGTTGAACCCTCTACATCAATTATAACTCAAGAAAGTTCCCCACAGACATGATGACAGACAAATCTAACAGAGGCGATTCTTCTGTTGAGGTTCTCTCTTCCCAGGTGTGTCAATGGACAACCAAGACTAGCTGTTATACTTGACAACTTTAGTTAGATCCTCGGAACCCACTATGGAAGAAGAGATCTGACTCCTAAAAGTTGTCCCCTGACCTCCACATGAGTACACACACACACATACACACACACACACACACACACACACATATATATACATATATATATATATATGTGTATATATATATATGTATATATATATATATACATATATATGTATATATGGGATTTGTTAGAATGGCTGTATAGTTTCCATCATAAGGGTGAAAATGTTCTTGAGGTCTGCTGTACTACCAGAGGAATATAGTTTTGACTATACTGTAGAGTACATTGAATCTTTTAAGAGAGTCAACATTTGTTGTAACATGGGAATCAACTTAAGTTTTTACCAGGATAAAAGGTTCATATCAAACAATAGTAAAGATATATTTAACAGTAGATCTAAGGAAATATCCTGTTAAGATACGGGGCTGTGGGATGCAGCCCAGTGATGGAGTATTTGTCTAGTATCCCCAAGACACTGGGCTTGATCCCCAAAAGTAGGGGAAAGATGCAAATAAGTGTTCTAATAATAATCATTTATATTTAACATTGTAGGACTGTGAAAATGACTTGATTGTTAAGAGCACAAACTGCTTTTCCAGAGAACCCAAGTTCAGTTCTCAATGCCCCTGTCAAGCTGCCTATAACTCCAATACCTGGGGATCCTTGCATTCTTCTGGCCCCAGAGGACACCTGCATGCACAGGCACAAAGTCACACACAGATACATTATTAGAAATAAAATAAATCTTTAAAAATATTTAATATGTTTTAGTTCTAACCACTGCAATAAGATATAAATTAGAAATCAACATAAAAGTATCATTACAAGCTGGTAACATTTCATGCATATAAAACAACATAAAATTCATGAAAAAAATCTTTAAACTGGTTTTTAAGTTCAGTAAAGTGGCTGCATATGAGAGAAATATACAGATAATACTAGCTTTCGTCTAAAGGTAACCACACAGGATTGATACTTGAAAAACAGATTACACTGCCAGGAATAACAAAGATTTTAAACACCCATTTAATATACACTGAACCTCAATGGTAAACCCTTGCTCCTTCAAAGCATACCAAGTTCCTGGCATCAAATAGAGCAGCAAATGGGAACTGGTCTAACATTGAGGAGGGTTAACATTCTGCTTCCTTGCTTGTATGCCATGTACCCTCATTTAAAGATGTTTTAATGTGTTGACAAGAAACCAGAGCCTTCTTTTCCCAAGTATGTTGCTGAATGGGGACTCAAGCTACATAAAAGAGTCTATGAAGGAAGGAAACAAGAAATCCAAGGCAATGATGAAAGGATCCCAAATCCCCACCCTCAGAAAAAAGAAATACTAAAAGATAAACACCCTTGGAGTATCTGGCCCATCCAAAGATGTTTCAGACACTGTCAGGAGATATTTGATCACATGCGATCATTTTAAATTTAGCAAAAACCCTGGCTAAATAACTTTCTTCCTCTTGCTTGTTCCAATTTCGTAGGTGTTTTAAAGCAAGTCTCTAGTGGAAAAACTTACCAAAATTGACTACTGAGGTCCAAATTGGCCTCCTAGATGAATTTCTCTCTAGCATTGTGCAGCCCATTCATCCCATCACTACAGGGTCCACCTTTCCTGAAAAGAAATGGTGTCTCTTTATCACTGAGCTACCCTCTCAGAAAGAGAGTGAATAAAGGAGATGGTTTGCTTACGTGCAGAACAAAGCCTGCAGTGTCCTCCTCCACCTGCTCTTTCCCAAATCCACAATACTACCCTCTAAGTAAGCTCAGTTGAGCAGCTGTACTAGAATACAAGAAAAGGAGATGTTGCTCAAAAACGAAGTTCTTCCACCAAGAAGCTGTTAGCATCCCAACACAGTAGTAGATCCCACTCATGTAAACAAGTGCATTTCACATGAAGCTTTGCCTAAATGAAACCTAGAATCTGCTGTAAAATGAGGACTTGGCAAAATCAAAGCGGTTCTTCCTTAGGTGGCTAAGTCTCTGAGCTGCTAGTTTTGCATGTCCTTAGAACGGAAAAGGCTCATAAATAAAGAGTTCTCTGTAGCTGCTTTCTAAGCACCACATAGCACTGTGTTTACTTTTATAAAAGAATGAAATGAGGAGGTGGAGGCACAGGAACCAGCAGTTCAGTAGTTCAAGGTTATCCTTGCTTACATAGTGAGTTCAAGGCTAGCTTGAACTATGTGAGACCTTGTAACAAAAAAATTTCTTCAAGCTGAACAATGTAACAAATAGTTTCTGTTAATATATATTTCTTTTTTATTATAAAGAACTTTTATCATACTGGGTTACATATAACCATTTTCATACAGGTAAATAATGTGCTTTGAGTATGTTCTCCCACCTATACAGATATTTCTAAGAGATAAATCTTTTTTTTAATCAGATTGCTTTTGGAACTATCAGAAAAGGATAATTCTGGCAGAGACACTGAAGCAATTTGCCTGGCTCTCAGAGAGAGAGATTTGAAAAATTTTGACACAGTAAAGTAATAAATAAAATTATGTTTAAAAGTCAGTTTTTATATATACACATGGAAATTATCCTGCTTGAGTTTGAGGTACATTTTTTCAAAGAAATGATATTAAACTGTCATGGTATTAAGACAGAAATGAATCCCCGTATTCACCTAGGCAAGATGGACTATCAAATAAGATTTTGTTCTAAACAGTAAATTCTTTTATGGAAAACATGTAGCATTTCTGTGATAAACCTAAACATATCTTCTTAGTTTTGTAATATTGTTAACTTTAATATTTAGTCATTTCTCTTTCTTGAAAGATCACTCCTCCCTGTCAACTCAATTTGAAATTTCTTAAGTCTTGCTATAGAAAACTACTTGCAAGTAAAGATATAACTAACTGTAGAAATAAAGGAATTCCCAAGCTTTGGCAAAGATGGCATTTATAACTTGTTTTTCTATTCAATATTAATTTCAATGACAGCTCATCTCTGACACATTCCTTAAGTTCCAACTCATGTCCATGCCTCTAAAATTCTCCAGCCTGTACCCCATGAGAGTTACTGCAAGAATACAAAAGTAACTTTCTGAACTAATCAGAAACCCAGGTCTTATTGAGAGTATATATTTACAAATATAGTAAACTTGATGTTCCTGTTTTGAGTTTTTAGAATGACTGTATCACACTGTTCCTATGTGAAACTCTTCTAATATGGCACTGTTCCAGTGTGACACTGTTCCTGGGAAGACCCAAAACACACACACACACACACACACACACACACACACACACACCCCTACTTACCCCAGATATGAAAAGGAAAATAGACTAAAGTAACAATACCAACAATACTAACAAAATCCAATGTGGTGAAACATGAGGTTTTTGGAGTTACCTGTAGGAGCATAGGTAAGTTGCTACTGATAAGACCAGGGATAACTCCCAGGCAACTGCACCAGTGCAGGCTCACCTGAGCATCGGTGATGACTCACAGAAGCTGGATCCCTGGAGTCCTCTTCAGGACTTTTGTGTTTCGTTTTGTTTTGTTTTTGTTTTATTTTGAGACAGGGTTTCTCTGTGAAACAACCCTGGCTGTCCTGGAGCTCCCTCTGTAGACCAAGCTGGCCTTGAACTCACAGAAATCCACTTGCCTCTGCCTCCCTAGTGCTGGGATTAAAGGTGTGAGCCACCATACCCTAGCTTCCTCCTTAGGAATTTAAAGCTCCACAAGTTGGAAAGTTACTTCCAGGCAGCTCAGTTGCTCTGCATCTCTTCAAGTGGCCTTGTTATTTATGTAACCTTAAAGAGAGAGAACTCTGTGCATCTGGTAAGTTTCAGAAACTTCTTGAGTATTCCAAGGTGTTTATTTCCCGATTTCCTGAGTCTGATAGTAACTCCCTTTAGAACTTCCTAGGTATAAACCTGTGACATACTTCACTATTGCCTGGCACATATATTCATGAGGGCTGTATTCAGGGCTACAGTGGTTTCTATTCCCTTGTTACTATGAGGAAACATTATTCTAAAGTCTTTGGGAATATTATGATTGTGTGTGTGTGTGTGACTTAGCAAGGAGGCTCCATTCTAAGAAATGCACCATTAATCCATGTTATCCCAAGTGTGCTTACATGAGCCTCGATAGCACGTCTCCATCACTCTTGTGGTCTTTTCATTCAGTCAAGTGATATAATACACATGAGATAGTGCTGAGATTGCACAGCATTACTGTTTTACAGGAAACTTTTCTATCTGTGCTACATGTATGTAGTAGCCAGAGATCAATGTCAGATATCTTAATCATCTTCCACTTTTTCTTTCAAGACAGGGGCTGTTGCTGAACCCAGAGAGCTCACCAATTTGGCTAACCTGGCTATCCAGCAAGCCTCAGGGATCATCTTGTCTCCATTTCCCAGTACTGGCATTACAGGTATACACACTGTCTTAGTCAGGGTTTCTATTCCTGCACAAACATCATGACCAAGAAGCAAGTTGGGGAGGAAAGGGTTTATTCAACTTATACTTCTACATTGCTGTTTATTACCAAAGGAGGTCAGGACTGGAACTCAAGCAGGTCAGGAAGAAGGAGCTGATGCAGATGCCATCGAGGGATGTTACTTACTGGCTTGCTTCTCCTGGCTTGCTCAGCCTGCTTTCTTATGGAGCCCAAGACTACCAGCCCACAGATGGCACCACTCACAAGGGGCCCTCCCCCTTGATCACTAATTGAGAAAATGCCTTACACCTGGATCTCATGGAGGCATTTTCTCAACTGAAACTCCTTTCTCTGTGATAACTCCAGCTTGTGTCAAGTTGACACAAAACCAGCCAGTACATACACCATGCCCAGCGTTTTACCTGGGTTCTGGGGATCAAACTCAAGTCTTCATGCTTATGCAGCAAGCACATCACCAACTGGGCCATTTTCCTACCTCTGCTTTTTTTTTTTTTTTTTTTTTACAGGCTTCTGCTACTTTAGAGTAAACTCTAAAATAATAATTAAAAGTACAATACAGTAAATACATAAAATAGTTATCATTGTAAATACATAAAATTGTACATACCATGCATGCCCTTTTGGGTCTGGGTTACCTCACTCAGGATATTTAACATTAATCCCATTTGGCCTCAGCAGCAGCAATCTTAGAATGAAGTTTGTTCTTGAATCTTAAGAAACCAGTAAAAGAAAAAAAAAAGAAAGAAACTAGTGAAGACAATGCCTTAAAGATTCTCATCCTGAATGAGGTAACTCAGTCACAAAAGAATGAACACGGTATGTACTCACTGTTAAGTAGTTATTAGCCCAAAAGTTCAAAATACCCAAGAGTCACTTCACAGCAACTGTAGGGCTGAGCATGAGGTCCCAGAGGGAGGACTTGGAGAAGGGACTGAAGGAGCTGAGGGAGTTTGCAGCCCCAGGGAGGGAGCAACAGTGGCAACTTGCCTGACCCCTTGATGCTCCTGGAGACTGGATCACCAACCAAAGAATACACATGGAGGGGCCCATGGTGCTGGCCACATATGCGGCAGAGGAGGGTCTTGTTAGACATCAGGGGGAGCAGAGGCCCTTGGGCCTGAGGATGTTAGATTCCCCAGTATAAGAGAATGCCAAGGAGGGAAGACAAGAGTGGGTGGGTGGTTGGGGGAATACCCCCAAAGTGACAAGGGGAGGGGGAGGGAATGGGAAGGTTCCAAAGGAGAGATCTGGAAAGGAGGAAACATTTGAAATGTAAATAAAGTATATTAAAAAAAAGATTCTTTATGCCTAAGGTTTGGGACTCATTTCTCTTTTGCAGCACTGTAAAGTGGTGGAGAAGCCTCAGAGGATCAGTGCTCAGATTCCAAGGGCCCAAATACAGCACATAGGAAGAAAAAGCAATCGCACCAAGAAATGCCTTGTCTTCTTACTCCAACCACAAGATAAATTGAAGTAAGTCATCATTGCTTTGTCATCAGGACATGTTACATATTTTGTGGGTCCTAATGCAAATGGAAATACGGAACTCTTTAGTTCCAAAAATTATGAAGAACTGTAAGACAGTATCAGTGGGCTGTGCACCCATGAAGCCAGGTTTCTTCTTACTGTTAAATTGCCCTGTCACCTTGGAAATGACCTGGGGCTTCAAGGTTGAAAGTCATCCTTTTGCATTTTGTGAGTTCAAAAAGAAAACATCATAATATAAGGGTTGGGGAGATAACTCAGTTTATAAAGTTCTGGCCTTGAAAGCACCAAGACCTGACCATCCTCAGAATTCACATTTAAAAAGTGAGGTGCAATTCATACACCTATAATCAGTGTTAGGGAAAACTTCCTTTAGTTAAGAAAATTCTACCCAGGAGAATCCCTGGGACTCACTGGCCAACCAGCTTAGCCTGTGAACTCCAGCCCAGCGAGAGACCCTGTCTCAAAACCAAGGTGAAGCTATGGGGATAGATCACTGGGTAAAATATTTGTGGTTAAAATGTGACAATGAGAAATTGCATGCCCAGAATGTGCATATAGCCAGGCACAGCAGCACATATTTACAATCTCTGTGCTCTGGTAGTAAGATGAACCTTGGAGACTGTAGACCCTCCAAAGCACAAGAACCAGCTATCCTGGTAGACAACAGAAAAACAACAACAACAAAGAGATCCTGTCACAGACAGAGCAGAAGACAGGGCTGAACACCTGAGATTGTCCTCTAACATCTGCATGAGTGTAAATACCTGCATGCACACACACATACACACACAGAGAGAGAGAGAGAGAGAGAGAGAGAGAGAGAGAGAGAGAGAATTTCTAATCAGAATACAGATATGCTTCAGAAGAAACCTGTTTCCTTGTCAGATGACCTAGAGAAGACCATGTCTCATGTGGGCATATCTTCTTGGATTCCACCTATCCATCTAGATAGGAACAAGTTTACTTCAGGCATCAAAAATTCAATTGCATCTGTAGATATCTTAATAACATGAAACTGAAGTGGAGTGCATACTAGAGCAGAAGGAACAGACCACTTCAAGAGTAGAAGAAAACCTCTCTTTATCTTTCAAACTCAGAAGACAAGATCCTAGAGTTACCAAGCTCAGTAGTGATAATGAACAGGCCACATGGTATACAGGTTAGCATTTCTCAGCTCTTAGCAATAGAAACCAACTCTGGCTGACTTCAACATAAAGCCTCTTACTGGAAGACACTTAGTACAAGTTAAACTGACTCTCTTGGATCCAATAATTTCCCACTTCTGAAGTTGAGTAATACTAAGCAACTATCCAGTCCTATCTGTGCCTCAGTATCTCATGGATATGCCTTGATTCACTGACTATTAATTTTTAGGTTGCTTTTGAGGCCGCATACAGTAAAACAAGACAGGCATTTTGCATAATGGTGGCAAGGGGACAGTCCTCAAAAATGGTAATGTGATGGCTCAATGAATCAGTGTACATTGTTCCTTGTACTGGGGCTATTTTGGGTAGGCACACAGAGGTGAAGAGGAGAGACTTTTGAAGCATCTAAATCCCACTCACAACTCTCCCAATTCACTAGCTGTGTGACCTCCTGTCTGCAACTGTTTCCTCTTCAGTGTTATGAGCATTACGCAGAGCAAAAGACCAACGGCCATTGGATGAGTGAGAAAATTTGCCTCTCTAGAACCTCGGTTGTCCCAACCATAAATTGGAACTTGCCTGACTATATCAATATAGTTCAAAATAAAACATACACTTTGCCTGACGTGCTCCTTTACCATATTTACTGTGTTTGTGTCTCCACAAATGTCCCTTTCTCAAAAACTAAATGTTATTGTAACCTCCTCCGCATCCCATGACAGCACTAATGAAACTCATTGAGTAATCAAAAATAAGTAAATAAATAAAAGGATATGAAAGTAGATTTGGAAAGAAGAGATTAGTGAGAAGGGGACAAGAGAGGGTAATGAAGATGAGTCTAATCAAAATACGTTTATATATGTATATGAAAGTATCACCGAAAACCCATAATGCATACATAATTAATACATGTTAATTTCAAAAGGCAAAATGGTGGTATTATCAACGAATTAAAAAAATGGCCCTGGAGTATGACTCATTTTGAATACTCAGGTTAAATCAGTGAATGGCTGCATTCAATGAAACCCAAGCAGTTCCTTTTAAAATATATTAAGTATGAGTCACAAGGGAATTCATTTCAGTCTTACCTGGTGATCCTAGAAATACATGACTCCATAGTAAATCCTTCCTCTGTTCCCATTCCCCGCTTTCATTACTCCAACAGGTTTCAAATTGCTGGTGGCCACCCGAAAGGTAACCTTGGTAGTTAGTCTTGAGAGGCATATGAACAAAACATACTATTTAATAAAGCAAATGTCTATGTCTACTTCACTTCTACATCTGCAATGAAAAAAAAAAACTGAAAAGTCCTTACTTCTACAAGTTTTTGAGAATTCTATCCTGAAAACAAATGTATTCTTCCTTTTAGACAGTGGTTCTCAACCTGTAGGTGGGTCATGACCCCTTTGGGAGTTGAATGACCCCTTTACTTACAGGGGTCACATGTCAGATACTGTGCATATCAGCTATTTATGTTATGACTCACAACAGAAGAAAAATTACAGTTATGAAGTAGCAATGAAAATAATTTTATGGTTGGGGGTCACTACAACATGAGGAATTTTATTAAAAAGGGTCACAGCTCTAGGAAGGTTGAGAACCACTGCTTTAAGAAAATAATATCAGTGTAATAAGTTGAAATTCAGTGTGGGCACCTGTTTCCACAGGACCCAACTGGAGCAAGCAATTTTCTCCCAGTCTGTGCTGCTGCACAAGCACAGGTACATGAAATAACAGTGTGGGGACTCTGGTTCCAGCACAATAAAAAAATAAAAGCTCCCTCTTTTCATTTAAAAATCCTTCAATTACCTTTTGCTTCATTTGCTCGTATTTTTGCAGATGTTTTCTTCCTTTCTGATTGTTTTCCATCACACTGATAGAAGAAGAAAGAAACTGTATAGTTCATATGTCAGATCTCTACCCTGCTGATGGCTCTCTTAACTTTTTCAGTAAAGGAGTTTCGTTACATGATGTTTGTCCATGTTTGTAACCAAAAGTGTGTGCGTGCATTTGCACACACTTATGTGCAAACTACAGGAAAAGCTACAGGCTAGTTTAAATGATAATTATTCTTTAAAAAACACACTCCTCTGTGAATTTCACATTCTAGCAGATAAGACAAGGTAAAAATGAAAATAGAAATTGGGGAGATTGGCAATCAGGAAAGCTGGGCTTTTGGCTCTCATTTTATGGCTAGTTGCTTTGGTGACTAGAGCTTCAAAGACGGCATCCCATGATCTCTTCCTTCAAGCATCCTTCCTCTTACATCATTTCCTCCCACATTATATCAATGGAGGTCTGTGTGACCAATAACATAGCAAATATGATGACTTTAGAAACTAGATCAGAAAAGACATTGCAGCTTTTCTTCCTCTTCTTCCTCTTCCTCTTCCTTTCCTTCTCCCTTGTTCTGTCTCTTGGATCATTCATTTCCAGGGAAGCCCCTTGCAATCCTGGTGGCATATTTAAACAGACACCTAAGGAGGACCGTGAGGTGAAGACCAGAGGCAAATGGTCACTTCAGTAAGCTTAGAAATAGAATGTACAGTCTACCAAGCCTCTGATGGCTGCACCCTTGACTGATATTAGGATTGCAACCTCTTTGGGAGACCTGAAACCAGAACCTAAGCAGTGAGATCCCACTAAAAATAGCCCACAGAAACTCTAACATACTAACTCTTTTAAGTTAATAGATTGTGATGTAACTTATTACATAGAAACAGGTTACTAATACAGTAACCCGGCACAAATGACCACTTTATGTTTCATTTGTCAGGTTATTTTCATTTAATCAATAAATATTTACTGCCTTAGGCTGGTGAGGTGGCTCAGTGGGTAAGGGCACTTGCTTCAAAGCCTGATGACTTGAGTTCAATCTCTGTGCCCCACAGGAGGGAAGAAGAGAGCCCACTCTCCGAGGCTGTCTTCTGACCTCTGCTTGTGCTGTGCTACATGTGCGCACACACACACACACACACACACACACACACACACACATGAATTCACACAAAATAAATAAAATGCAATTTTAAAAATCTATTATGAGAACACTATATGATAAAATATTTACTGCCTAGAGTGTCAAACATTATTAAAATGGGAGATTCAGACTAAATGTTACTTCCAGAAACAATAATAGAATCTGAACTTTGCTGAATCAAATACAACTCGAAGTCAATATCATTGATCTGCTAACCCAACAGCAATCCCCTTATCCCTTATTGCTTTCAAATGCAGACACTAGAAACACTACTCCTTGGCTTGCCCAGTCTCCCTTGCCACCAGTGGTAGCCGCATAACATCATGTTACCCAATGAGACAGAATCAGAAACTCGCTTAAAGGGTTTCCAGGAATGGTTTTGCCTTCCTATTAAAATAGACCAATGTGGCTGGCACCACTTTCCTCTATTCATTCTATTCAATATTTGAGGCTGAAGCTTCATGCTGTAGGCATGGGTCTAGGCAATTAAGGGTCACTAGACACGATGTAACTCAACTACCAAATCAATGCCTGGAGCTTTCTGCCCATGGACTCTCGAAGCCAGTCAGAAAGGTTATATTTTCTATTAGTTATATCTAAATTTGATCCTAACTGGCACAATGTTTTCATGATAAATTAGGGAAAGCTTCTCTTTAATAGATTTCCTAAAATCTATGAATTATTGAGATACATTTTTGTTATCATCAACAGTAAAAAGTTGTTTCTTATGTTTCTGTTATATCCATTATATAAATTGTCATATGCTGTTTAAACTTACTGACAAGCTGGCTCTAGAAGTGGAATTGGCTCCATCTCTCTATGAATGTTTGTTTCAGAGTGTCCTCAAAGATATCCTCATCTGGAGGTGGACTGCCCCTTCTCAAGTTTGCAACAGATGGAGAAAGGAAAAGCAAACAGCCCAAGAGTAAAATCATTGTGTTGAATGACAGCTAGAAGGTAAACCATTTCCACCACTGTTTATCCCGTGTGAGAATGCCTGCAGTGGGAACAGGAAGCTGGGAGCTTAGTCGTGGAAAATTCATCCACAGAGAGAAAACTCGATAGGAAACTCCAGATGACTACTTCAACCTCTCCAGTCATGTCTGCTGGATGTTTCATGATGTTGCTGCTTCTTGCTTTCTCAATCAGGCTACTCCAGTCACGTCTGCTGCATGCTATCAACTCCTGATCTGATGATAGTTTGCTATCTACCTTTTGCTTCTATCTGCTACTTGCCAATAGCAAGGTGGCAACAATACTTACCATTTCTGGAGCGTTTCCTATGTGCTGAGCGCAGTTCTATGTGCTGAGCACTGTTCTAAGTGTTCTGCAAGTTTAACCCATCTAATCATCACGATAACTCCCTGAGATCAATGCTATTATTTTCTCCATTGTGCAGGAGTGGGGTTTGAGGCACTAAGACATTAAGGAAGCTTTAGAGGTTCCTAACTTATTACATTCTGGAGCTTAAGTGTAAACCAAGGTAATTTGATTTCCATCTCTGCTATTTGCTTCCTTAGAGGACTTTCTTCAATAAGTCTTGAGGGGGCAAAATCCATAGCTAAAAAATATGCTATATACACACCATCAAATTTTACATAGTCATAAAGAAAAGGGAAACTGTGGCATGTGCAACTTGAAATCATTACATTAAGAAAAATAAGCCAGGCTCACAAACGCCTTGTGCTTTCTCTCATATGTAGAACCGAACCTTAAAATTAGATATGTATGTGTACTTATAAATGGAAGGGTTCCAAAACTAGAAAGCAAATCATGAGGAGAGGAAGACACCTTAAAGGAGGTGGAAAATATAAAAGGCAATGACTTATACGCAACAAGAAAGCAGAATGGGGGAACTACCTGAGTGGAGGAGGGAACAAGCCGGAGCAGGGACAGGTACAGAGGAGGGCAGTGGGGGAGAAAATAAAGAATAGCACACAATGGCATGTATGTGGGAAGATGCTAAAGATGAAACTCCCTATTTTGTTTGCTAACCCTAAAAAGATAATAAAAAAAAAAGGAATCTCTCTTTGTCCCTGAAATGCACAGGAGCCTCCATTTTGAATGTTTAAGCTCCTTTGAATAATTTGTATATAACTTTACATTGTTTAGGGCTGGAGAGATGGCTCAGAAGGTAAGATCACTTGCTGCTTTTGCAGAGGACCAAAGTTTAGTTCCTGGTACCCACCTAGCACAGCTCACAACTGCCATTAACTCTAGCTCTTGGAATCCAGCGCCCTCTCCAGGCGTCTGCAGTCACCTGCTCTCATGTGCATTGACTCACACACAGACAAACATGCATGCACATGAATAAAAAAGTAAAAATAAGTTTTTAAATAGAAAAATTGTATGTGTAACCATCAAGTAGAAAACAATAGAAAAGGTGGAGCTATAATGAGAATGACATTAGCCATTATTACTGCCTCTAGCACATTTATTGGGTGCCTATTTTATACTGTATACTTTATACACATAATGGTGTGTGCTATGTAGCCCAGGCTGGCTGAAAACACAGCCTTCCACCCCTGTCTCTGAAGTGCCAAGATTATAGGCATGCACCATCACACCAAGCTTGACATCATCTTTAATACAAAAGGTTCAAATATGACTGATTCCTCCTGGAACAGTTAGGCCTATTTTCCAAATGGCCACTTGAGCCAATAGAAACACAAGTAACCACTAGTTATGAGAAAACTAAATCCATACTCAGGTGATCTTTGAGGGAATGAATCCGAAGACTTTCCATACACAAAAGAAGACCTAAAAGGCTTCAGTGTATTGAACATTTGCTCTGCCAGATGTGCACTTAAGGCATTATGGATGCTGTGTCCTTTTCTTTTCATGAGTCTAAGTAGTAAATCTTATCATTAGCCTTTGATTCCTCCTGCTTCTGTCCCTGCCTAGGTGACAGAGTGTTGTAAAGGTTGAAAGTAACAGGATAAAAATCTCCCAAAGCGTGGGGCTGGAGAGATGGCTCAGCAGTTAAGAGCACTGTCTGCTCTTCCAGGGATACTGAGTTCAATTCCCAGCAACCACATGGTGGCTCACAACCATCTGTAATGGGATCTGATGCCCTCTTCTGGTGTCTGAAGAAAGCTACAGTGTACTAATATACATAAAATAAATAAGTCTTTTTAAAAAATCTCCCAGAGCCCCAACCGCATCCTCTATTTTCTATGCATATACAATGAGTGAACTCCTAGTCACAAACTAAGAACAGCAACAGCAGTGGCCAATCTTAGCATCATTTGCTCCTGGTCCCTCCTGTATCCAAGTGCAAAGATTATAAAGCCTGCACTCCTACACCCCTGTCAGGTGCCTCAATTTCCACAGGAGAATGCAATGAGGGCCAGGTGATGCTTGCACATGTCTTACAAGTGCATTGAAGGAGAGGAAATGCAAACTTAAACTTTGACCAGAGGGCTTGCCCTGCCCACTGTATTTTCATCATACTGTGGATAGAGAAACTTTCTCCATCTTCTAATGCTTTGATTATTCAACCAGCTGACAGAGAATCGTTGCTCAACAAACAAATGATCCAGAAGGTTTGTGTGGGATCGTTCTAACTTCCCCAAGCAAATACAACCATAGGATCTGAAATTAGAATTTTATATCTCCCTAAGCTTCAACTTACTTCACAATTTTGAAAGTCACTGTAGGGTGTTCAGAACTTACAATATCAAAAACAGGGTATCTATTTTGAAGAGATACAGAACAAAAAAAAATCCACTAAATAGTGGTTATCCTTCATGCCCTACAAGTAGATAACCTTGAACTGAACCCAATTATACCACTGCATACTATATATAGTTATATTCTATATATATTCAAATATTCAGCCATTGAATTATTCAATGAGTTTCCTGAGAAGAATAAAGTTATCAACAGCATCGATAAAAGTTTGTGAATAAATAAATCACAGATGCCAACAATTTAGTGATAACTAATAGGTGCTACTCAAAAAAAGTGTCAGAGGACAGGTCGAAGCAGTTTATCTCAACCTTCAGTCTTTTAGGTTTGTAGCTAATTTACCCTATGAAATTTCTCTTTACAGGTGAGAAAACCCAGGCTCCAACAAATGAAATAGATTTTTCAAAGTCATATAAGGTAATTTATAACAAGAAAAGCATCTATCTCTTTCCCCATGTGATCACGAAGTGTCTGATCAGGACTCCTGATGACTCTGTATTAGCATAGTCCTAGGATAAAAACACCCTTATAGGTTCAAAAGTGAGAGTGATATTAGCTTGGAACCTGGAACCATAAAAAAATGACACATACTTTTTTATAAAATCAGAGGACTTTTGGAAGAGAAAAATAAGCTGTAGCATTGTAATAAGCTTCTGCATTAACATAACATTGGCTAGGTACCTGTGGGTGGGGTGCGGGGGGAAGTTACTAGTCACCTTCAATCATCTACTTCATGACAGAAATATCCCAAGGAGGAAAAAAGGCAACCAAGTAAGCCACCTCCCATAGTCATAAGAGAAAAAGAAAAAAAAACCCTCATTTATCAGTTAATAGGAATTTCAATCCTTTCAGCTTTTACACTTGGAAGAAAAATATAAGAAATAAATCATAATTATGTTTGCATCATAAATATTATACTACAACAGCTTCAAAGTTTGATCCAAATAGCTTTGTAACAGTGTGCACAAATTCCAGTGTGGAAGCCAGTGAGATGGCTCAGTGGATAGTTTATCACCAAGCTTAATGGCCTTAATTTAGTCCCTGGACCCCACGCAGTGGAGGAAGGTACCAACTCATGCTAGCTGTCCTATGACCTACACACACACACACATGCACACACACACACACTAATTTTTTTTAATTCCAGAGTGAGAAAATCAAACTATCATTACACAAAAGGATTCAATTTCCTAGGGACTCTTGAAAAGATTAGTAAAAACAAAAATATGCCAACCATGTTGACTCATTTCCATTTCCAACTTTTGGGAGGCCTTTGTTTATATATTTTTCATAATTAATATGTGTGTGCATCCAAGTCTCATTAAAAATGATCAGCTTTTGCCATGTTTAAAGACCTATACTGTTCTTAAGATGTAGATTTTTCTCATTGGGCATCTTTAGAGGGTAAGAAAAATACACTATAATAAAAATATTCCAATAGTGTTGTAAGCCCTACTTCCAAATGGTACTGTGGAAGGAGACATAGCACCAATACATGATGCCTTGAAACTCTCATTCACTAACTGATGTGCGTTACACGCTTCAGTTTGGCTGAAGAAAGGCAATTTAAGGATTTGTCTGTGAATAATATATTCATAAGTAGGATGCATAAAACTGCAGTTACCAAGGTCAGCACAGCCCACTTGTAGACCTGTGTGTTTTTCAATGCAATGGTAGCTGATCTGCACTGTGAGTCTCCATTTTCATTATCCCTGCACGCACAGAAAATGTCATTTCACGGTAGTGCTGGAAGCTGAGCAAAGCAATCAATGGCTTGCCACTCTCCAAAAGAAATCTGAGTGGTCATAGGAGAGATGAGATAACCTCAGAAACAGCCAGGAGAAAAACAAGCGAGAGTGAGCATTGTAACTGACCTTAAATATCTATGCTGCCTAGAATAGCAGTCCTGAGCCACACTCACCTTTTATGCAGAAAAACAGCTGAGACACTTAGAGTTGGAAGTACCAGGTATAATAGTTAATTTGGATTGTGGACTTCAATAGATCTGGGTATGTCTGCGAGGGTATTTCCAGGGAGGATTACTGAGGCTAAGGTAGGGGGGTTGGAGTGGGATTTCAGAGTGAGCAGCACCTCTGGCAGAAAGAAGGCCAGATATGGAGAAGTCTGGGTTCCGTTTTCACCTGCCAGTCTTCTATGCCTGCTGGTAACTGTGTCTACTTTGTTGCTTCTACTGCCACTGCCATTTTTCGCTGACATGAGAAGCCTGCTTCTTTAGCTTCCCAACATAGGCTGAAGCATAGTGGCTCTCCATGAATCCTCCATGCCTTCAGCACCATAACAGGACTGCTGAGGCACCCAAGAATCTGTGCAGCTATCAAATTCTTGGCCCTTTATGCAGGCAGCCACTGCGAGACTGTCCCTTCTGTACTATGGAAGCCAACTGAATACATTCTCCTTGTAATATTTATTCATTCTACTGTTTGTGCCTCTAGAACAGTGGTTCTCAACCTGTGAGTCACAACCCTTTGGGGGTCAAATGACCCTTTTATAGGGGTTGCTAAGACCATTGGAAAAGACAGCTATTTACATTAGGGTTTGTTACAGTTATGAAATAGCAATGAAAACAGTTCTATGGTTGGGGGTCACCACATGAGGAACTGTATTAAAGAGTCATGGCACTAGGAAGGTTGAAAACCACTGCTCTGGAGAATCTACCAGGACATGGCTAAAAGTTGTATTCATCGACCTGCCGCCCCGTGAATGAAATCTGAGCCAGAAATTATGGCCATCTCTAGTTGACACATGAAGATAACCATTGGGAGGCATGTGACTTTACCTATTGCAAACCTAAGTAAGCCAGGCTAGATCACTTCCCAGCAAGGATAAACCAACAGGATGGAGGGGGAGGTTTACAAAGAAGGACCAAGGAAAAACTTTTTACAACTTTAAATATTAATCAAATAGCAGTAGTTTTTCAAATTCCGGTCTTTCAGACACTCTGTTTAATACTGAACATCCTTCCCTAATCTAATTTTCAGAGCCCCATCTTGAGACACAACCAAATGATGGTTGTTTGATGGCAAAGCTGAGACTCATATGAAAATTGAGGATCTGCATTCCTAATCACAGCCTCATACTGCCTCCCAAGAAACAAGGAAGCTGCTATGACTCACAGGCAAGTCCTCTCCTATGAGAGCATATTAAAATGCTGATAATAGAACCAGTGAGGTAACCCGATTGGTAAAATGCAAGCAGGAAGACTTGAGTCCATAGTTCCATCACCCACTTAAAAAGCCAGGCATAGTGGCATGTGCCTATTCAATCTCAGTGTGGGAAACAGGGGCAGGAGCATCCCTGGGGCTTGCTGGCCCCTGGCCAGCCAGCCTAGCCCAATGAGCTTTTTGCTAAAATTCCTTCACTGGGGAGGACATAAATAATGTCTACTTCTTCTTTACTCACAACAATGAACCAAAGTTCACCCTGGGGAGCCAGTGACTTCATTAGGGTTACTCAGAGCACAGGTGAGGGGTTGTAAGAGGAGCATGGGTGACCCTAAAAGAGGAACACTGGAAGAGCTGCACCCAGCATGGATGATGGCTACATAGATGGGATGTCTTCTCCTAGTCCTTCCCCACTCACATATTCTAGCCTCTCTCAAGACCACGTTGAGTTAGAGCAGACTTGTGTATAACTGATTGGGAGGGGTGGATGAATACTATGTTGAGGGTGCCTTTACCATCCTGACCGCCCACCCATGAAGAATCCTTTAAAGTCAGGAATTCCAGTTGTGATGATCTTTTGAAAACAGTCACAGCTGATCTGATGAAGATGATGACAGCTTGGCTTGGGGAATAGTCCTAGACAAGAAAGGCCCATGTTCAGAGAGAGATTTTGAAGAACCAGGCTGCCTCCATCTTAGGCTTAAGAACCATCCGATAGTAAAGATGAATTAGGTTCATTCCTGTTTACGATTAAGCCTCTATTTCTGAAGGATTAGGCTATGCCCCACCTGTAGCCTTAACTACAGATGGTTCTGTACTGCTTGTTCCAGGAATGACGATCATGTCTTTGTTTCATAAAGTTGTTGATAACCATCTTGCAGTCCTGCCTTTGTTTCAAAGGGTTATATGGCCATCTCTGACTACGTTGTTATGGCTACCCGTTGTTATGGCTACCTTGTTCTGCCCTCCTCCAACCATGTCTTTGTTTCAGGAGGGACTAACTTGTCATCCTTATGTTCTGCTCCTGTAACCCCGCCTGTTTTACCTGCCAAATCCCCCATTTAGAAACCCCTTACTCCTGAGCTATAAATAAAAGTCTTGTCTTCCTTACATCCTATGATGAACTCTGGAACCCTGCCTTGGGGGGAGGCAGCCCATGTACATGAATTAAAAAAAAAATACTTGCTTTAATCAATTTGACCATGACGATTTGGGTCTGTGAGCTCTCTCCATCCATCTTTGGGATTAACAATCCCACCTCACAAAAGATGATAGAGACTGAGGAAGACACAAGATGTCAACCTGGCCTACACAAGAATGCTCACACACATAGACCTCCTCCTCCTACACATAAGATACAAATAATAATTCTTCAATACTGAGGTGGAGCCTGGAAATGTAAGTTTCTAACAGGCTTCTGGGTGATGTCCATCCTTAGATCAAAGTTTGAATAGCAATTGTTAAGGAAACATGCAACTGTTTCTGTGGAAAACAGAAGGCAACTGGACTCTCAAAAATACATAAGAAACTGTGAACTCTGTGTGGTAAGAAGTAAACCAAAAACACAGAATACTTGAATGAAAATGAAGGAAATTGATAAGAAGGCAGGGTGACAGGAGAACTGGAGACAACCGCAAAGTGCAAACTAAAGAATGGCATCTGCCCAAGAAAACATACATATTAAAAATGGATGACGATGAACTTGCACAGGACTCCAAAAATCATTAGGGAAAAGAAAAAATGAGTGGAAATCATAAAAAAGGAAGATAATGGCTCCGGGCACCAAGATGTTTCCAAAAATACATACTGGCAAGCAGGAACCACGAAGACACTAGGCTTGAAAATATACTAGAAAAAAATATTTCTTCATGTAAGCTGTTGACATAACACTGGGACTAAATAATAATAATAATAGCTATTATTAATATATAAATTATAATGATTTCAAACCTTATATTTAAATATTATTTATATTTATGTAATAATATATATTATCTATATATAATATAATAAAATAGTAAAATGCCACAAAATAATAATATAATAATATAATAGCTATTATTATTATTATTATTATTATTAGGGATTAATATCAGATCTTACGATTCCCAGACTGACTTTGAACTCACTATGTAGATGAGCTTGAACTTCTGAGCCTCCTGCCTCTACCTCCTGAATGCTCTCTCTTTCTATCAAATGGATACCAAGGATCAAACTCAGTTCTTCACGCTTGATGGCAAACACCTTTACTACCTCACTGACCCCACAAAACGATAAAAAACATTTTATCAGAGTGTTAATCAACTATTAAGTGCTTTCATGAGCCTGGAAGCAACATTAAAGTGGACATCAAATAACTCTTTGCCCATCTCACTGTTTTTATTCATTCATGCTTTATAATACTCAGAATATCCTGCAAAAATATCCAACCCACAGTCCACAGGTCACATGCAGCTAAGGATAGCTATCTATGAACAAAGACCAATACAAAATCATAAATTTACATAAAACATTATGTAAATTTTTAGGTTTGGAGGAAGGTGGAAACTCAATTGTGCATTCCCAGGGTGAACTTTGTACATAACAACTATTGTGTCACAATGATCAAAAAGATGGACATCCTACTAGGCCATAATTCCTGTTTCTTCCTTATCTTATCTGTCAACTGCTATGTGGTCAGATTTTCCCTATTAAAATAAATACTTGAAACAATCAACATATAAAGATGAAAGGTTAATTTAGGAGTCAAGTTTTGGAAGTATCACCCATACTGTTTCAGGTGTGGCAGCACATCATGGTGGACATGTCTTGCATTCACTTCATAGCTGAAAACTAAATGATAAGGAGAGGATGGATCTGGGGTCCGATCGTCTCCTTCAAGTGCATCCCCAGTGACTAAAAAATCTCTCATGAGTTTCTACCTCTACAGCTCCCACCATTTCTATTAGTGTCATTCTGGTGAGGAAGCCTTTGCCATGTGAACCTTTGACAACCCGTTAAAATGCAGAGTATAGCAAGCAATTCCTGATAAAAGGGAATAATTATGCATTTAAAGCACATAGTACAGTTCCTTACATGTAGAAAGCTCTTAATAACTTCTTTGAATGAAGGTTGAGTGAATAACAAGGTACTGGTACCAGTTCTGCCTTTGATCTTAGACAAATCACACAGCCAATCTGAGCCTTTAGCTACTTCCATCTATAATACAAGAAAACTAAACTCATTGTTATCTGAAGTCAGGTTGTCATATGAATTTAGGAAAATAAAGTATTTCCTACTCTCCAATATTGTGTATGTACATGTGTGTGCATCTGTATGGACATACATATATGCATAGGGGTTCATGTTATCATGTCATGTGCATGGAGACCAAAGGACAACCTCTGTCATAATTCCTCCATCCATATTGTATGTTGAGGAAAGTTCTCTCCCTGGCCTGGAATGTCAAGTAAGATAGGCGGGCTGACCAGGGATCCCTGGGGATCTACCTGTCTCCACCTTCCCAGCACTGAGATTACAAGCACACAGCTTTTTCACATGTGTTCTTGAAACTAAATTCAAGTCCTTGTGCTTACAAGGCACTTTAACAACAAAGCCGTCTCCCCAGTCCCTCTCCAATAGCCTAAGCTTGGTTAATGAAGCACAAAGCTGGACAAAATATTATGGAAATGGCCAAACCTTTGAATATACAAAGTGTATACAACTATGGTATTTCCTAAAATCCTAGCTTATAACAGCTCTTTGGAGCTCAAGGAAAGTTATAATGCATCCTCATTTCCTAGCCCACTGTCTGAACCTGTGCTGTCTAATATGGTACCCATTAGTCCCATATAGCTAATTAGGCTCTTAAAATATCCCTCATCCAGGCTGGAAAGATGGCTCAGCCATTAAAGGCTAGGCTCACAACCAAAATATCCCTCATCCAAGATGAGTTTTTTTTTTCTAGTTTTCTTTCTGTTACTGTGATTTAAAACAAAACAAAACATTCTGACCAAAAACAACCTGGGGAGAAAACTGTTTACTTCCAGATTATAGTTTGTCATTGAAGGAAGTCAGGGCAGGAACTCAGACAGGAATTTGAAGCAGAAACCATGGAGGAAGACTGCTTATTGACTTTCTCTCAGGCTTATCCTTAACTAGCTTTCTTTTATATCCCAGGACCACTTGCCTAGGGGATGGTGCCACCCAAAGTGGACTGGGCCCTCCTTCATCAATTAACAATCAAGACAATCTCCCATAGACAGGCCCACAGACCATTCTTATCTGAATAATTTCTCAAATGAGAGACCTTTCTCAGTTAACTCTAGGCTGTGTCAAGTTGACAAAGCAAACTAAGACAAGATGTGAATTAAATAAAAAAATGACAGTAACTCTGAAATTGTACTATAAAATGCAAAATATTTGAATAATTGTATTATATTGAAAAAGCTATACTTTGGACATGTTGGTCTAAATAAAACAGACCATAAATTAAATTTTGACTATTACTTGCTACTTTTTCGAAGCAAGTCATGGATATTGAATGAGTTTTCCTGTTTCTACTAATGGATAGTGCCATTCTAGGAGCAATAATGGGATACAAAGACAAACGTCCCTATCTCTGACCTTTAAAAACCATTTGAGTATAATGAAGAGTAAGGAGAGTGTGAACAAAGTATGAGTCAGAAGAATAGATCAAGAGCTATGAGAAGGGATAAGAAGGAGGAATCCTGTTGGCTGGGCTTGGGCAGGGCATGTAGGCACAGGAAACTATCCTGCTGTATTTTCTCTTGGCTTTTCCTACAGGAAGAGATGGTCAAATTACCACAATAGGCTTTGTGCTAACCAAAGCAAAAGTGCTGAGGAAAACCAAACTAAATCTGATCTCAAAGATATTATCATCCTTGAAATGCTCTGAATACAAGAGAAAATACTTTTTTTTTTTTTTATTTCCCTGCCTGTGGTGTTAAAATCTATCCAGGGACAGGTTGATATAAATTTCCCAAAATAAAGTGTTATGGCTTGCCCCTCCCTATACCCCTCTAAAAAGACAGCTTGTTCACAGAGCCATCTCTTGAATTGGCTAAATGGTTGTTCAAATAAACATTTTGAGAAATGGATCCCCCCAGGTGCTTATAATTTCCACCAGTCCCTTAATGAGAATATCAGTGAGATTTCATAGCAACTGGAGAGAAAATGAAAACCAAGATACAAGGCCGAATAGACTAGGGAGAGTTTAATAGACACCCCCAGCCTCACCAACATCTTGTCAAGGCAAGAGATACACCAAGGCAGTGAACTGAATTCTCGCTTTAGCAATTCAATATCTAACATCCCTCCTTTCTCGTCACTCAAAGAACTCTGCTTTTGTTGGAGAAGAAAAGAGGCCCAGGTACAGACAATAAGCTGCAGCCTCTGCTAGAAATGGGATAGAATGACCACAAGACCCAGCTCAGACCAGAGAAACAGAGCTGGAAGTCATTGGCAGGGCTTCACTTCTTCTTCTTCTTCTTCTTCTTCTTCTTCTTCTTCTTCTTCTTCTGCTTCCCACCTTCTCCTCCATGTGTAAATGCACCATATGATCTTTATCCATTCTTCTCTATACGGACATCTAGGCTTTGTACAGTTTCTGGCTTTTATGAATAATGTTGCTATAAATATAGTTGAGCAAGTGTCCTTCTGGTGGGATGGAGCATCCTTTGGGTATATGCTCAGGAGTGGGTTAGCTGTGTTTTAAGGTATGTCAATTCCCAATTTTCTGAGGAACTGATTGGCAGGGCTCCTAACTGAGATCCTGAGAAGGAGTCTCACAGCATCCTCAGATAGGGCACCCTTCACTCTGTGGTGTCTTCCCTGCCTTTCTTTACGCCTTGCAATGCAGGCATGGCAATAGAAGATAGGCCATCTACCATGTTCTGAGCAGAAACTGTATACTGAGGGTATCTGAGGAAAGGAATAGAACCTGCAGCCTTGGTGTCATTATGAAACCATTTACCCTAGATTGTCTACCTCTGGAGTCCTCATGATGTGAAAATACTGTTTTTAAGTCACTGATTTTAGACTTTTTGGCAACTGATACAAACTGGATGATTGTTCTATATACACAACTAATGATTCCAGCTTGTTTGTTTTCATATTTTGATGGCCAATAGCAGTTAGAAATATCCATAAATCTTGTTTAATGTACTAAATAGGAATAGAAATGTCCTCCCAGGGGCTAGAGAGATTGTTCAGTGATTAAGAGTACTTGCAGGGGACCCAGATTTGATTCCCAGCACAGATATAGCAGCCCATAACTGTCTGTAACCCCAGTTCTAGGGATTGAACACCTTCTTCTGGCTGGCTCTTCAGGGACAAAGGACATGTGTGGTAAGCATACATACATGCAAGGAAACCCTCATACACAATAAATAAATAAAATAAATTTACACAATAAAAATTAATTAATTAATATTTTTAAAATCCATACAAACACAAGAGAGAAACCAAACAAAATAAATAATATCAGCTAAGATTAATGTTGGTGATGTATTAATAGCTCAGTCGGCAGATTGCCTAGTGTTTTAGTTACTGTTCTATTGCTGTGAAGAGATAACTTGAGTTTAATCCCTGGGACTCATATGATAACCCCCATAAGCTGTCCTCTGACCTCCATATATATTCTAGTAATAAAGAGTTGATCAATGGATTAACAACCTTAAGTTAGCAATTCCACAAATGCAACATCAAAGAAAATCACAGCTAATTTTTCAAAAAACAAAACAAAAACTTAATAGAACATTTTAAAAATACAGATAAATAGAAGTGACAGTGTCACAGAGAAATTCACCTTAAAACAAACAAACAAAAAAGCATGTGATGCCAGGTAGGCAAGGAATTAGATACGAAATAAACAAGGAAAACTGCAGCAGTACCCTGGTAGCTGTGTCTCTTGGAGGTCAGAATACCCCTTTGTGGTCAAACAACCTTTAAGCTGCAGCTGGGTTCTTCCTATTGTAGCAGGAACTAAGATGCCAGGGTTCTTTCCCAATTGCTACACAGCACTTCTGAAGAGTCTACATGCTCAAAAGACTCTGAATTCATTATACACTTGTACTGTGCTTTACACACACACAAAACATACCCTTGTGGGCTTTTCTAGAAGATCATGAGAAGAAATAACCCCAAAGAGAGATCTAGTCTACCATGATTTGGGAGGGAAGAGGTTCACCTATACCACCAATATGCCATCTATCTCTTAAATATTTATAAAGCTTTGTAAGAATCCACAACACAGAACCCACCAGATAGCTCCCCACTTCAGGGTAGCCCACTACAATCTCTCTGTAGGTATTTTATTTTGCTGTACTAAATAAACTGCTTACATGGCGTTCTTCCAGAATATCCTTCCAGAGATATCCTGCATGATTTTGTATCTGTTGCTGTGGTTTTAAAAAAAAAACTGACAAAGGCAATTTAGGTAGAAAGGAGTTTATTTTCACACATAATTCCAGGTTACAGTCGGTCATAGCATAAGAAGCAGTGGGAACTTGTAACAGCTAGTCAGACTACATCCACAAGTCAAGAGTAGAGAGAAATCAGTGCATGCATGCTTCTAGTGTTTAGCTCCCTTTCTCTACCCTTTTATATATAAGCCAGGACTCAAGCCCAGGGAATGTGCTGTCCACAGTGGGCTATGTCTTCCCACATCAATTAACATAATTAAAACAATTGCCCACAAACACACCAAAAGACAAACCTAGTCTAGGCAACCCTTCATTAAGACTCTCTTCCAGGTGATTCTAGATTTCATTAAGTTGACAAAACTAACAATCATATGCCCCTGTAACATGTGCAGATTTACAAAAGTCATTCCTCTGCTTCTGTTGGTTTTACTGTCAAAGTTATCAATACAAAACAAAAAAAAACCGTTTCCATCTAAGGCTAAAGAAACGGCTTAACAGTTAAGAGCACACTCTGCTCTTCTAGAGGACCAGAGTTTAATTCCCAGCACCTACACTAGACATCAAACAAGTATCTGCAACTCCAGCTCCAGGGGACACAACACTCTCTTCTGGACTCTGAGGGCAACTGCACTTATGTACACACACACACACACACACACACACACACACACACACATACACACACACACACACACCCCACGAGCAATAAAAAAATAAATGTCTCTATTTGCTCCCATATGTATGTAGTAGATATATACATATATACCCTACTTTAATTTTTGAATCTCTTTATTTCTAGTTGAACTATTTGTAGATCTTTCAGTATAACAAAATTCAACTACTGAACAATAAATACATGTTTCATTTATTTTAGATTCCCCCCTGCCCCTTGCACTTCGAAAGTATCCTGGTTTGAGCCACTAGTTACATGGTTAACCTAATTGTAATCATGCGATTTCCATTTCCACAGGGCTAATATAATTGTATTAAAAGAACAGATGCTTTGGTGCCCTCATAGGAGAGGCAGAACAGATGCTCAATTTTCACTCAGCACAAAGCTAGCGCTCTCTCGCTCGCTCGCTCTCTCTCTCTCTCTCTCTCTCTCTCTCTCTCTCTCTCTCTCTCTC